>JAHXMU010000649.1:46368-135386 GCA_019455685.1 Philornis downsi | reverse complement strand
GGAACCATTATCTTGTAGTCTGATATCCTCATCTTTTCAAAATGAGCCCGAAAATAGCGTTTTCTTTCATGTGTGATACTCGAATAACTTTCCAGTACAAAATATGTATATTATTCTGATATTATAAATGTGCTTTATAATCCACGATACAGTAGTTTGTGTCCAATAAATTTATACTAGTAAACATTTTCGCAGTATTGCAGTTGTCGTTAAGAAAAACTCAACTGTCGTCATAAGTATATGGAAATCGAATTCAAATAAAATATCTTCATTTCGATGAAATTCGCGCTTATCAAGAATTATTTAATATATTTACTCTTGGAAGTAGTATGAAACTGCTTCTTTAGTAGTGGTAAATATTCATATTCATGTGCTACACTTACTAAAGTGCTGAAAATGGTATTCTTTTTGAACTGCTTCCTATTCATTTTTAACTTTAGTAGTGATAAGTATTCTCATTAATATGCTACACTTTCGGAAGTATGGAAAATGGTATTCTTTTTGAACGGTTTCCAATTTTTTGGTGGATGATTATAGCTATAATCGACAAGTTGTATTCATCCATACTATATATTTATTTTGAAAAAGACTTCCGTATTAGATTAGATTAGGAACTGTGCATATTTGCATAACCGAGAGTATTTATTGATCGGCATGATCTTATTGATGTGTGATGTTTTGCACTTTCTTTTACCGTGAACACCGAGCCAAAAACAATGCAAAAATAAAATATTCTCAAATTATCTTAAATTAAAAGTAGTAGCTAGTTTTCTTGGCCCAATAAAAAATCTAAATCAATTACGCCACAGCAGCAATTTTTCATTTCTTTGCGATGTCGCCCAAATTTATTTCACGATGCTTGAGTATTTAGCCAATTTTTGTCGAATTTCGCAGCACAACGTACTGGTATACCCAGTCTAAATTTTATACTAAAATTAAAGAATATACTCGTATATAAGATTATCCATTTAGTGGTTTGAATACCGCCGGTCTGGCAAGTCTGCTAGCTGTTAAATACCTGTCATTTGAAGTGTTATTTATGTAGTGAAAGGTTTGCCATTTACGAATATGGATCGTTTAATAAGCGAAGAAAGTTTAAAAATAGTTACAAATTAATACACAACTAGTGATTCAAACGTGATCTTTCAATCGAACCAAATTTTCTTCAGCAATAAAGTTCGTTTCCGGTTTGGTGGTTACATCAACAAGCAAAATTGTTGCATATGGGGATGGGAGAACCTAGAACTGATTTTGGAAAAGCCATTGCAACAGGAAAAAGTAACTGTTTTGTGCGCATTATTGTCTGGAAGTATCATTGGGCTATATTTTTAAGGAAACTAACTCAAAAAACTAAACGAAAACTACCAATCCAGAGACGATAATTTAATAATTTAATTTATAACCGTATTTCGTACATAATGACAAGATCCAAGCATTATAATGGTTGAAATCATAGCTTTATTATGTATGTTTTATTTAACTTTACTTGAAAACGAAAAATGGATAACCCTATATAACGATTTGACAACGAAGTAATTCTGGTTTTGTTGCCCAAAGTAAATTTCAAATTTTTTTATTTAATGACCCCCTGCCATCGTTCCCAAACTGAAAGAACGACTGACCTTTCCTAGCAAAGTACTAGAAATATTGTGTGGAATCATATACTCGTATTGTGCAGATGGCTGAAACATTTTTTACTGAGACTCCAAAGATGTGATGCGTCGTTGATTTACCAACTCAGATCTTATTTCCCACAGTACTCCATCATGTTTCAAATACTTTCACAATAAATGTCAGAATTTATAGTTTAGTTCCTTGGATAAAATTCAAAGTAAAGCACTCCCTTAAAATCGTACCAAAGCCATCGTTGGATATTATTCTAAATAATCACTATTTCATCTTAAGTGACAATGCGGGGTCATTTTGGTGGCATACGAGGTGTGATCAAAAAATAACCGTTACTTTAAATTTTTTCCAAAAATTAGTTATTTATTCATTTATCAATCTCTATTTTATTTCCTTTAAAGTAGTCCCCCTCAGACATAATACACTTGTGCCAGCGTTTCTTCTAATCCCGGAAACACTTCTAAAACGCGCTTTTTGGTATCGCCAACAGCTCCTGTTTCGATTTTTCTTTTATCTCCTGAATCGTAGCAAAACGCCTTCCTTTCATCGGGGTCTTCAGTTTTGGGAAGAGGAAAATGTCAGCGGGGGCCAAGTCCGCTGAATACGGTGGTTGAGGCATGATTGCGGTTTTGGTTTTGGCCAAAAACTCACGCACAAGCATCGATGTGTGAGCTGATGCGTTATCATGGTGCAAAATCCATAATTGGTTTTTCCATAATTTTGTGCGTTTCTGATGAATTGCTTCGCGCAAACGGCGCATAACTTCAAGGTAGTATTCTTTATTGACCGTACGACCTTATGGCAAAAATTCATAATGCACCACGCCATCGCAATCGAAGAAAACAGTGAGCAAAACCTTCAGATTTGACCGAACTTGAAGTGCTTTCTTCGGTCTTGGCTCTTCTAGACGCTTTTATTGGGATGATTGGTTTCAATGTTATAGCCGTACACCCCATGATTCGTCACCATTTCCTTTTTTTACACAAAACTTAATACAGTTTCTTTGATCGATCATTTTTTCGAATAGTAAAAATCGAAAAGCACACCAAAACACGACTAACCTTTTTATCTGTCAAAAACAAACTGACAATCCAAAATGGCTGATGGCGTATCAGTTTCAACAGCATTCGGTTCCAGCAAGATGAAGCAACTTCACATATAGCCAGACCGATTATGGCGGAGTTCTAACGAAAATTCCCAAACAAATTAATATTCACAAAATTCAGTTTCCACTGGCTGCACCCGACTTTTTTAAAGGGTTATGCCAAGCAAGAGTTATACAAAACGAAACCAAGGAATTTTAACTGAATTGAAGCAGCCCACTAAAAAAATAATTGCGACGATCCCGCAATGAATAATTTTCTGAACAGGTGTCGCATTTGTGTGAACGAGCATGGACTTCATTTACGGTCTACCAGTTTCATAACCAATTAATTATATAAAATAAAATTGAATTTTCTATACAACAAAATCAAAAATGAATAGAAGACGCTGATTAAAAAAAATTATTTGAATTTCTTATTGTAGAACAATTGGTGCGTAAACTCGTACTTATTCTCTTTCTTGGCTAGATTTCCTTTGACTAATGCAAAAGCCCAATAATAACAAGCTTTTTGAAGAGTCAAAGTCGTTTCAAATTATTTTCAATGGTCGTATCCAACACTATCAGCTTCTCTGCAACATCTCGAAAAAAAAACAACACACCGGCACGATTCGATAATGGTTTTGAATTCCTACTCAAACTCATTTGCTCGACCATGAATTCAGGAAGCAAATTCGGCACGTGTTCTACTAAGGCATCCAAACAATACACTCACAAACAATCTTAGTGTGGACCGCGGTTTTTTGCCTTTTCTGGAATGAAATATCAAAATGCTCCTTTTGCACATGCATACTTACAACGTGGTTTAATAGTAAATTGAGTACCAAAAATTTTATGATATATTATAAATTCAAGATCGAAATTTCAGGTGCCAGAATGCGACAGTAAAACACACAATTTAATGAGCTAAAATAAAACTTTTCAAAAATAACGAAACAACCATCTGCTTCAAAAAAAAACCGAACTTATTTTGTGACCAACACAATTTTACAGCTCATAGAAGAATTTAAGGGCGGTTGTATACTATCAATATTATTATTGTTGAACTTCTGAAAGCTAAAGTTCATCCTAAAGCCTGCGAGGGCGGTCCCAAAACAAGCCGATCTGACGTACAGATGGTGCCAGTAGTTAAAAAAAAACTATTTCAGAGAAGAGTAGCAAACTTATAAAATAAGTTTTTTTTTTTTAAGTTTCAAGGCGCCACGTTGTTGAGTGTTTTTATTTGAGCCATCAAAAGTAAATGATCTAAGTAAATTTGTAAACATGGAAAAATTGGTCACCGTTATGTAATTTAATATTTCCATTTGAAAGTTCTTAGTCAAGCCAATGTTAAAACAGAGTCGTTCACGACTGTAAAATATTGAGTGGCGTAGTGTATAACGAGGCCGTATAAACTACCAAAACGAACACCGTAATGGTCTACCCACCCATCAAGGTGTTCACGGCAGATACGGTTAAGAAAATCCACAAAATGGTATTGGATGATCGTCGGTTCAAGGTGCTTCAGCTAGCTGAAATGATGGGCATTTCAAAAAGTGCTATACAACGTATGTTGAACGCAAATTTGAAAATGAGAAAGCTGTAAACACGATGGGTGCCGCATTTGCTTTCAATAGAGCAAAAACAGCATCGTGAAGATGTTTCATCAGAGTGTTTGACGATGTTTCGCTGCCTTTTTGCGTTGATTTGTTACCATGAATGAGACATGAGTCCACCACTTCGCCTCTTTACACCTGAGACAAAGAAGCAGTCAAGGCGGTTGACTGGATTGGAATATATCGTGTGCAAAGAAGGCGAAGACGGTTTCATTTGCAGGCAAGGTCGTCTGTTTTTTGGGATACGCATGAGATTCTTTTTGTTGATTATCTTCAGAAAGGACAAATTATCAGCGGCGAATGTTATGCTAATTTATTGCAGCGTTTAGGTGATAAAATTATGGAAAGAAGACCGGATTTAGCCAAAAAATAAAGTGTTGTTCCATCAAGACAATGCTCTAGTTCACACATCCACTATTGCGATGGGCAAATTTAATGAATTAAAGTTCGAATTGCTTCATCACGCACCTTATTCACCAGGTTTGGCTATCTCGGACTATTTTCTATTTCCAAACTTGAAAAAATGGTTCAGTGGTAAAAGATTTGTCAACAGTGAAGTGGTGAAGCCTGCGTTTGATGGTTATTTTAAGGAGTTGGACCGTTCTTACTATAAACAGGGTGTGGAAGCTATTGAATATTGGTGGAACAAGTGTATCGAGCTAAAAGAAGATTATGTTGAAAAATAAAGAAAAGTTTTCCCAACTTTTCTGTGTCTTCTTTGTCAGATCGATTCAAATCAAATAGATTAAAATATCCGAGATTTTTATGATTATATATATATATATATATATCTTATAGGAACGCTGATTTTTGTATCGTGAATAAATGCATATTCTTCAATAGACAGTTTCAGTTCTTGCAATAACTATTTCCATAGGCAAACAGGACAAACTACTACTACTACTATTATGCACCAAATCTCTAAGACAGTTTAAGGCAGTTTGATTACAAATATTGTAATATACTTGATTCCATTTATTTTCTCTTGGGAAATTTTCCTAGAAATAGTCGAATAGTCGAACTCCTAATCTCATTTATATACATGACAACGTCTGCTAGTAAATTCAAACAACTTGGCCAGCAATTGGCTTATTCGTTTGTTAATCAACTATCATTTAAATACGATTTGTCCCACGCATAGACAAATACTATTTCAGTCAATTTCCAATTAAACTAAGATGGAAGCAATTGTGTAGATAACATTTAGTTACACTCATCTTTGTATTACTTTGTATTGCGATATATCACTGCCCTTCCACTGTCCATGACTTGTGAATAGAGCCAGTTTACACAAGAAAAGCAATTATTATTATTTTCCAATTATAAATGTCCTTCACAGAATCCTTTCACGGCCTCCAATGAATTCCCATTAGAGTTCACATATATTTTTCCGTTGAAATAAAACTTTTGTCTTTTTTTCTTTCCTCTTTAAATCCTGCCAAAAATAATATTAAAATGCGGACATATACGACAATATGTTATGTTATAATAACGGAGAATTAAAATTTCTGCAAATCTAATATTTCTCATAATTAAGAATTACTAACGTGAAATTTTAAATTAGCATAATTTATCAGGTCTTTGCGAAATAAATAGAAACAGCGAAATACTGCATAGCTGATTTTAAACGTATCTGCGATAGTAAAAACCTTATTAATATTAATCCTTAATAATATATTAATCAGACGATTTCAATTTGACGACGTCATGAAAAGTTCACTTACAAAACATTGCATCAAATTTGTCGTACCAAATATTGATGAACTATAGGAGATATTTACGTGCGGAATTTAGTTTTGATCAGGCGATGATTTCTGCTGAACCAAGGTGATAATTACCTGAATCCGTTTCAGATACAGAAACGTCAGTCGGTTGAATTGACTTACATATCTTCAACCTACTTTCTTTTGCGGTGCTACAAGTATGAGTAGGCGTGGTAAATTGCTAGGTTCTTATCAAAGTGTATTTTGAATTATAGAATTTCTTCTGAAGAAATAAACTTATAACCTTCGAAAGATCTCTGCTCAGAACTTATAGAAAGACCGCCGATTTTTGATAAACTTTCCAATATATATGTGCGATACCCTAAGGAGCGTGACAATGTAGCCTAATTTCATTCACAGTAAAAAAGGCCTGGTACATGCTAATTTATACTGAATACTCGTGCAGTGCAATTGAATCAAGATATATCTGGATTAATTACGGTGATTTATATGGGAGGTACCACAGAGGGCATAATTATTTGCTGGTTTTTTACCCAGAATTAAAAAGCAACATAATTGAGAAGAATAAGAATTACAGAGGAAAATAAAATTTCGATATACCCGTGAATTTGTTTGGGAGGTGCCGCAATGGGGCTACACTGTCGGCCCATTTTCGTTCTCAGAACTTATACGAGTATTACCAAATGCATAACATATGGCACATTGGATTAAGTGCAACTGATCGAAAGATAAGAAGAGGTAAAAATATAGGGATGAAATCGGTCGTCGGGCGTGATTAATAATCAATCGATTTTACAAATTCTGCCAAGCGTTACAAACCAAAGCAATAGATAAAAAGTGAAACTGGAGTAGTCTACGGAAATAAATCGAAAATTGGCAAAATACCGGCTTATCTATTTTTCGGTTTCAAAAAGTAAAGTTAAATAAAATACACATAAAGCTATGATTTCGACGAAACTTTTATTTAATTATAATGCTCTGACCTTGCCGTTAGGTACGAAGTACTACGTAAATTTAAATGACCGCCTCTGAATTGGTTACATCAGTGTATCCTTTGGGGTATAGGGTTAAACATTTTTCGGCTTCTAAAGTAAAGTTACATAAAACACACATAAAGCTATGATTTCGACGAAACTTTTATTTCATTATATTATTTGGACCTTGCCAGTATGTACGAAATACATTCATATACCATTTATATGACCGCCTTTGGATTGGTTCCAGCAGTGGATCCTTTTGAGGGAGTTTTCAACCACTATTTTGCAAATTTCGAGCGATATCTAGGCTATAACTTGACAAATGTTGGTTTTCGAATTCTCCAACGTTTAAGGATTATCCGCGTAAACACGGTCTTTGACATAGCTCCACAAAAAAATCTAACGCATGGTCAAATGGCATGATCTTGGTCGCCAATTGACGTCGCTAAAATGTGAAATTAAGCTTTCTGAAACCTCCTCACGCAATAAAGCCAAAATCGGTCATTTTATGTGGCTCGTGGCACCGTATTATGGAAAACATATATCGTTCAGTTCATAATATTCAATTGCAGGCCCAAAAAAGTCGCCTATCATACGGCAATAGCGCTCTGAATTGAAATTATCTGGATTATCCGTTACAATTTCACTAACAGAAGCGATATTTTTAGCAGTGCGTACATTGCGATGATGCACAGTGGTGACCACATCTGTAATGCTTCCAGTCTCTTCAAATTTTTTTATTATCTTGGCAATTCCTTGCACAGTCTCTTCAAATTTTTTTATTATCTTGGCAATTCCTTGCACAGTAGATCGATTATAACGACCATAATTACCCCGTAATGCACGAGAAGTTCCCTCATTTGAATCACCACTTTTGTAGTAAGTTTTAACTATTTTTATACGTTCTTCGGTTGTAAAAAGATCGATATTTTTTTTCACTAAATAAACAGCACTTCAAATGACAGGTATTTAACAGTTGACAGCATTACCAAACCGGCAGTTTAACAACAATTTCGAACGTCACAGTTTGAGAAGCATTCATAGTACTTGTTGGTTACTCCACTACTTGAAATATTCTTGAGGGACATTGAGCTGACCGCCACTTAAATAATGATAAGCGGATGTATGCGGGATTGAGTCTGCGATTATGCGAACAATAGTCGCGCGTACAGGGTGGCGCACCAATTGCGCTGCAACAAAAACCCAATGTGCACATATGGTCGAAAAACTTAGTACACCTGCTTATTTTTGCTTGATGTTTAATTTTAGTTACTTTAACGGAACTTATTTTTTCTTTATGTTTAATTTTAGTTACTTTAACGGAAAGTAAACATGACAATACTTTTTTATTTAAATAACTTTAATATGGTATCGCCTTTAACAGTAAAAACCAAACTGGGACTTCCCCGTTGTTTTCATTGTGAGTTAGTTTTGTTCAGGTGTGATTTCAGTACTTGGTCAAAATAATAAATACATGGCTAAATTCATTAATATTGTCGCAGTCTGCTGTAGTTTTTTTTTTTTTTTTTTTTTTTGAAAGGCTATTTATTTTACTGTTGTTTATCTCTATTCATAACAAAGGGTCGAAAAAGTCAATGTTCTACGGAGGAGAGAAAAATTGTTTCAAGACTAAGAGAAAGTGGCCAAAGTCTTCGTTCTATAGCAGAAACTATGAATCGGTCGCTATTTTTTTTTTTTTTTTTTGTACAAAATGTTTTAAAGCCTAAAAACCCCATCGAAACTTGAATAAACAAAACGAAAACAAAATAATTGATAACAAAGGTTGATATACCGGCTTTTAACGAAACTCAGCCAGTTTAGCAGAAAAAAACTTGATGTTTTTTAGTATTTCAACTAAATGTACTTATTATTTTGTCCAGTGGTTTTTGATTAATTTCTTACATTTTGCAAAATACTAAATTAAAATGTAATTTTTGTTTTTTTGTTATTGTTTTAGCATTTATTTTATTGTTAATGTTATAACAAAAGAAATTAGAATTTGTTTTTTATTTTAATTTAAATAAATTTTCGTCTATGAGCCTTTAAAAAATTTATATTATTTTGACCATATCCGTATTTCATATATTTATTTTTTTCTTTTTTACTGTGTAGAAAATTCAATTGGTTTTGAAGATGATAGACAGTAAATGACCTCCATGCTCATTGACGCATATGCGACACCTGATCAAAAAATTATTGCGGGATTGCCTTAATTATTGTTTTAATAGACTGCTTTAATTCTGTCAAATTCCTTGTTTCATTTTGTATAATTTTTGCTTGGCATAATCCAATAAAAAAAAGTCTGGCGCAGTCAGATCAGGTGAACTTAAGAGCCGGCGAAAATTGGAGTTTCTGAATACTAATTTGTTTGCGAATTTTCGTCAGAGCTTCGTCGTAGACGGTCTGGCTATGTGTGCAATTGCTCCATATTGCTGGTACCAAACGCTGTTGAAACTGATACGTCTGTGGCGCAGTTCTGGGTAAAAAAAACTCCTTCAACATCTTTAAATAACCGTTCCCATTGACAGTTACTGTCACACTGTAGCACGATTCGTGCGCCACCCTGTGCTTATCACCGTGCCACAGTCTATCACGAAATATTATTGGCAAACATTTGGCTGCATCAAATATTAATAAGTTCTATAAAGGTTTACCCCAGTTATCGTGTCTACCAGCTAGACAAACGGGCATTACCTAATCGACTTGAAAAGTCATGAAATTATTCATCAGGCAATTACTCGTATGGTCTTCAAATTCACTGCACTCTTTTCCTCATTGTTGAATGTATTTTATTAAATTTAAAGCCGTTCTCAAAAATGTCCTCCAATATTCCATAATAAATATAAAAAAAGATTATTACACAACCCTCCTTTACTAAGCATAGTTATACTCATCATATCCTATCCATCCTATTTAAAACATGATGCATGCATGCATCTAATACATACATAAAATCATATATACACATACATACCTTCAGTCTAAGATATCGTTCATGCTTGCCCATTGCACCTTGACGTGTCTGCAGGACGTAGATAGTATTGATGTGGGCCAATACATTCTCGAATGTTAGCTGTAAATGAGGACGTATAGCTTCAAGTACTTCTAATATTGAACAATTTTCATCAGCCACACTGCAAAGACAAGGAGAGAGAGAGAGAAAGAGACAGAGAGAGTGAAAAAATAACATATAAAGAATGAGAAATCGCAAGAAATTCAATAGGAAACTGCGAGTGATAACAAGGATAATGTGGGAGAAGAATTTCCTATAACTAAGCATAACTATGTGCTATATTGAGCAGTATGAACACACAAATGCTCGTTCAAGCAAAAGATTGGACAGTGGTATATTTGGGCCACATCTGGACATTTTGTTATTCGTAATAAATCAATGTAAGGGAATTCCATTATTTCAAATTGCTGATATCGTTGCAGATAGTTAAGGGAATGTAAGTGGAACACATATTTTGCTAAAAAAAAAAAAGTATCGGGAACTGATATAAAAAAGAAACTATTTATTGTTCATTCAAATGTATTATATCGCTTTCACAGCGGGCTCCTTCAGAAATAATACACCTAAGCCAATAAAAAATTCAATAAATAAAACATTTTCAAGGCCATAGAATTCAGTTCTCGCCTCGAACTCTCTTTTATGCCCTCTATCGGCGGAAAATGGTTGCTCCGAAGTGGCCATTTGACTTCGGGGGAAAGAAAAAATGAGTTGATGAATTTGTCGAGCTTTTGACTAAAAACTCATTCATCTTGTAATCATCTTCCTGTATCATCTTGTAAGATGGTGCGTCATGAGTTTTCTTTCCACAAAACTTGGATTTTTTTAACGAATTTACTTTCTCAAACGCTGTATAGTACTCAAAGAATATTCTTTATTTATCATCTAATCTTCTGGCAGGAATTCCAAGTGCACAAAACTGCGACAACCGAAGAAAACAGCCAACACTATTCACAATTTTGATAGACTTTGACGCTGTCTTTTCGGTTTCTGCTCAGTTGGAAGGCGCCATTTTTGAACCCATGTCCCATCACTAGTTATAAAATGTTTCATGGAAGTAAAATTGGATTGATTCGTTCTATGATCAAGCTTCAAGACGTTTTATATACAAACTATCATGTAAAATATAAAGTGCTTTGTGGAAGTAAAATTGGATTGACTCGTTCTAGCACGTCTTCAGAGACCTTTACTCGATTGAATTTTAGCAGAAAATTTAGGTGTTTTTGAGCTAATTAAGTTTCAAAGCGTTACATATACAAACTATCATGTAAAATAGTTTAAATTAATTTGTGGAACACAGAAAGTTTAACAAATACTTAATTTTCAGTCATCATTTTGTTTACTTCATCGATACCAGCTTCAATTAAAGGCATTGATGGCCGAACAGAGCAAGGCAAATGTTGAACCACATCCCAAACTATCATATCTAGGTATTTTTGATAAAATAGATTTACCATAAAACTTCTGTAATATTTTAAACGATTTGGAGTACAAAATTTAATATGCAACACAAAATTTAAAACAAATTTTTGTTCGATATTTTTATTCTCTGTAAAATTCGCAAAAAACGTGTGAGATAAACTTACAAATTCGAACACTTTAAGCGAATTAAACAACAAATCGCTCTCAAACTTCGCGTCAATGTAAAGCCCAATAATGTCAAATTATCAACGTGAGAATTTTTTATAATCCTCTTAAGCAGGCTTTCTAAATGATCTATTTCCGGTAGTTTTGTTATGGCCGAATATACAGGGTGGCGCAATAGAACGTGCATATTTAAAAAATAGATTAAAAAATAAATACAAAAGGTATGGTTAAAATAAATCTAAGGCATTGTAGAGTAATAAATGGAGTTTATTTTTTAAAAATAACATCATCTAAAGGGTGACCCTCTCTACGACGGCACTCCTCTAACCGCAAACGAATATTATTGAAAATTTTCTTCAGTAATACTGGTGTGATGGCTGCCATTTCACCACGGATATTCTCCTTGAGCTGAACGATGTTTCTTAGATTATTACTGTAGACTTTGTGTTTGAGATATCCCCACACAAAAAAAGTCAAAAGGCGCCAAGTCTGGACTACGTGGGGGCCATGGGATATCACCTCTTTTCGAAATCAGTCTGCCAGGGAACATCTGCTTCATCAGTGCCATGGAGTCACTTGATGTGTGACAGGTAGCTCCATCTTGTTGGAACCAAGTTCTGGAATTCACTATTCTTGAACTTTCAATTTCTGGAGCCAAAAATCCGTCCAACATCTCAACATAGCGTTCCGTATTAACCGTGTCGTTTTGGCCCCGCGCATTTTCGAAGAAAAAAGGACCAATTATTCCTCTGCGAGAGATTGCTGCCAATAGTGCCACTTTAGGACTATGCAATGGTTTCTGGTGTTTGATTTTGGGATTTTCACTGTTCCAGTAACGACAATTTTGACGGTTTACGAACCCATTCATAAGGAAATGAGCCTCGCCAGAGAAAAGGATATTGTCAAAATTGGAAAGTCGATTAAGCATTTCATTAGCAAATGCGAGCCTTGCTATGAAGTCAGGCTCTTTCCATTTGTGTGTTAATTGCAGCTTATATGGATGCAGTTTAAGGTCCAATGTTAAAATTCGTTGCAAACTTCGTCGCGATAATTGTAAGACAGACGATCTCTTGCGAGTCGACATTTGTGGATTTCCTCGTACTGACTCCATAACACTCTCAACATTGTCTTCGGTCGTAGATGTTCTTGGGCGACCATTTGCTTGTGGTTTAAATGTTGAACCGGTCTCTTCAAAACGCTTTACCCATA
The DNA here is from genome assembly GCA_019455685.1 of Philornis downsi. Classification (NCBI taxonomy): domain Eukaryota; kingdom Metazoa; phylum Arthropoda; class Insecta; order Diptera; family Muscidae; genus Philornis; species Philornis downsi. The sequence goes on along the minus strand of JAHXMU010000649.1, from coordinate 122,556 downwards.
TTTTAATTAAATTAGCACTCGGAGCTTCACTAATTCGCCGTAGTCCATATTCAGCACAATATAGTCGCCTAGTAGCAATATATGAACGAGAGTTCTCGTAAAATGCGCGCACGCAAAATGCGCGACGCTTCCCGTCGAAGTGATTCATAGCGACTAAAACTCCATGAGCCCGTCAACCCAACGATGTAGGCGCCCCCCGCCCGCGCCTTTTCTACCCCGCAAAAAAAGATGATGCAATATGCACGTTCTATTGCGCCACCCTGTATTTTAAAATTAATTAGCAGACATCTAATTAGCAGATAATTAATATAGGACTTTCATTGCTAGAATTTTAAATTAGAGATGTAACTTTAGCTCACATACTCGTATATTTCACACGATACTCTCATATAGCTTGTCATATTTTACATTTAACTACTTCCAAACCACAGTGCTATATCTTTGTACACTCTCTCAAGACTATAAACTACAATGAAGCTGTGAAGGTCCCTTAAGAATCATCAGATGAAAAAATTCCATTTAACCTCCACAATTCTAAGAAACTTAGATGATTACTACGATTGCAAAACACAGGCCAGAAGTGGAACAAGAAATTTTCAATCTATAGCATAATGACAGCAAATAACAAGTAGGTGAAACCCCTCTAGTACCAGTAGTACTTACCGTGGTATAACTCTTGACACCGATTTGCCAGCCTGTACGATTTTCATTTGACGGTCAAACATCAAATGGAATGGAAATACTCTGCAAAACGTTGCGGGCGATATTAAAGGAGCTGTATGAATGAAAGTCATGAAAAGTAATAGAAACAATAATTTAAACTTCATTCAATTCATTTTCTTCAATGTTTTTTTTTTCTCTTTCTTTTTGATTTAATTAAGTTAAACATGAAAATGCCATTGAATTTACCATCACATAAATATACAGTATCGTCTGGTGGTTCTTTGCCTGCTTCCTCTTTTGAGCTGGATGCCTCATTGTCGGACTTGTTGTTGGCCGATATTTCACGTATCAGAAATTGTACATGGTCGTAGCGTTCAATGTCGTCACTTTTGTTCTTGAGTAGGCGTAAACATTTCTGTTCCTTGTCATCGCTGTCGAAGCTATCTGCATTTGCGGCAGTCATTGATGAGGCGGAATTTGATTTGTTTCTTGTAAATGGACATTGTTCTGGAATAGGCAGAGTAGTAGATTAAGTTAGCAGTGTAGATAGCAGCACACAAAGCGGTAAAAGAAATTGGATGGGGAACTTTGAATGTTGAAAAAGATAATTTAAAAGCGTCTTAAAATAAATATAAAGACTTAAGATTTAGTATACACGATCTACTTAAACAAATATAGAAAATATTTTGGAAAAAAGTGCCCGACTATTGAAGTAATCTCTAGTATAATACTTATCTTATTCTCCATAGCATTATCAGCAGAAGTCTGTAAATCATTTTTCACGTGAAAAATGAGATTGAGCGATTTAAAATAAAAGCTACATGGAAGTGTTATTTTTTTGGCAATATTATCAGCTATTACAGCTTATCAGGCATTTTGCGCATTAAGGGAAGCAATGCAATAAGCTCGAAAATATAGTTACAGATATTTTTAAGCAGAATTGACGCAAGTTTATCGATAACGATATAATTACACTGTCAATAACGGTAAACCAATTGTCCTTGATTCAAATTTGCATTTAGAGAAATCTCGTTGTCAAATTCAAATCCTTCTAAAATATATGGATTTTTCCAGTTGCTATAGACTGGTATGGTGTAGGAATTTTTACATAGCGGGCCAAAATGTATTCACTAGGAGAAAAACAAAATCAAAGAATTTCATGTTCGGAAATTCTTCCGAAATATATGGACCACTGTTTCAGAACTTTACATAGACGAAGGTGTTGGAATTTTTCCATAATGGGTCAAAATGTATTCATCACTATGGGGAAAACAAAATCGAAGAATTTCAAGCTCTACAATTTTTCTGAAATATATGAACCATTGTTTCAGAAGCTACTGTCGGTAATCTAGCCAATAGTATATGTAAGATAGACACAGGTGTTGGAATTTTTCCGCAAATAGGTCAAAATGTATCCACAAAGAGGAAAACAAAGTCGAAGAATTTCAAGTTGTGAAATTCTTCTGAAATATATAGGCCACTATCTCAGATGTTATGAACTGAGTTCTAGCCAACAGTATATTGACGCAGTAGTTGGAATTTTTGCACAGTGGGCCATAAGTTATTTTGGGGGAAAACAAAATCGAAGAATATCAAGTTTCGAAATTCTTCTAAAAAATATGGGTCACTTTTTCAAATGCTACAGACTCACATCTAGCCAACGGCGTAAGTTAAAGTGACGCAGATTTTGGAATATTTACACAGCGGGCCAAAATGTATTTACTAGTGGGAAAACAAAATCAAGCTCTAAAATTCTTCTGAAATATATGGACCACTGTTTCAGAAACTGTGAGCTGAGATCTAGCCAATAGTATATGTTAGATAGACGCAGGTGCTGGAATTTTTGACCAGTGGGTCAAAATGAGTTCCCGAGGTGGAAAACAAAATCAAAGAGTTTCAAATTCTGATATTATTCTGAAATATATGGACCACTGTTTCAGAAGCTGTGGACTGAAATCTAGCCAATGGCATAAGCTAGATAGAAGCAGATGTTGAAATTTTTGCGAAATAGGCCAAATGTATTCACTAGGGGGAAAATATAACCAAAGAAACTCAAGTTTTGAACTTCTTCTAAAATATATAGGCCACCTTTCCAAATCATATGTACTGAGATGTAGCCAATATAAGTATAAGTAAGGTATAAGTTGCACTGACGCAGCTGCTAATCACAGTAAAGAAATATATCGTTTCATAACTTAATTTTAAACTCATTAAAACTTCATTGTTTTGCACTTGTATCAAATAGATAAGGTGGATTCTTACAGTCTAAAGTATTTTCTCCCTCTGTTAGCGTTTTGATTAGAATAAATTACACCAGTTCGTCAAAAAATCTTGCTCTTATTTAGGAATAAGATTTCACAAAATTAACGCGTTGATGGAGCTCATGTCTGATTTTTTAGAGTGTGATATGTGAAAAACTAACACCTACTTTCTGATCTGATTGAATTCTACCAGATCCAGATTATAGACACTGAAAATTTACCATGGATCAGATATTTATAGGAGAAGGCTCAAGAGAAATAAATCGACCCATACCGTACTACATTTTCGTCGACTATAAATATCTGTTCGACGGGGTAAAACGCTCGAAATATTACTAACTTCACACTGCTGTAGCCACCAAACGACTAATGACAGCGCGCTCATCTGTCGGCAAGTGTAAGTGTGTTATATTGTTTGTATGTCTACGGAAGCATATGGTTTCAAATCGCAATTAAAAAAGTTATCGAAATGGAATTAAAACGCAATAGCGTGACTATCGTTCGCATGATCGGAGGTCCAACCCCGCATACAGCTGTCTATCGTTATTCGAGCGGCGGTCACCTCGATGTGTCTGACGAACACTTCGAATAATCAAGTAATCAACAAGTCTCTTAAATAATTTACTAACTGTGAGCTAAATCAGCATGCTGATAATGAGGAGAGTATTGCTTACTAACAGATGTTACTATGGGAAAATCCGACTGCACCGGACGTTGGTTCTACCTGTCTTGTTATATGGCGCAGAATCCTGGGTTATGACGCAAACGGATGAATCCGTTGCTGGCAGTTTTCGGGAGGAAAATATATGCACCGATCATCGCTAACGGAGAGTATTAGTGTCGCATGAACAGTGAGCTGTATGAGCTATATGCCGACATCGACGTGATCAAACGCGTTAATATGCAGCGATTGCGTTGGCTGGGTTATATTGAGCGGATGAACCCACCCAAATGCTCCGGCACGGAAAGCTTTCGACAACGAACTCGATGGACGGCGCAGAAGAGCGCAACCTAAGCTCCGTTGGAAGGACCAGGCTTTTGAAGTACTGTCGAAGCTTGGTGTGACGAATTGGAGGAGAAGCGCAGAAGATCGACGCGCTTGGAATTATTTTCTACGGGCAGCGTATAATAGATAAGGATGTCTATTCCAGTCGCCGCCTAGGAAGGAAGGAGCTATGTTCGACATCGTCGTTAAACTGCATGTCCCGCTGAGTGGGTCTAAAGATAAAATGCGTAAGGTCACTGAATGTGAGAAGCTATGAGATGCAAGGGAATCCGTTTTGTATTTGCCTGAGAAATTGCTGCCAGTCATTATTGATGAACTACAACTTTTGTGTGTGAACAAAATGTTTGTGCACCGGTTCATTACACTTCACTTTAGAAACATAGTCAGAAATGATTTGAAAGTTACAATGTGTCTGCTTGTAGCATAGATCACATATTAAAAAATGAATTACGATTGAACCTCTACAACGTGATATTTAACACCTACACAAAATGCACTGCACCAAATAAGAGGAAAAGTGTTAAAAAACTTTGGTCGTTTCTGATGAAAAAAGAAAAACTACAGTTCAGCAATATGTATGGTTATAGTGCAAATCAAAAGACAGTTTTGACCAGCGAAAGCAAGTGCCTGCATTAGTCATGATGCAGGATGATAACACAGACAGTCACGAAGTCTTCAGTTAAGATAAGGAGTCATCATACTAGGCTTTATTCAGTTGAAATACAACACATTTTTACTAAGTGTTTCTAAGAACTTCGAAAAGAAATGAATTAAAATGACTATGATCGGTGACATATTTACGACATTGTTATTTATTACTGCCTAAAAAGTTGAGTGGGAACTGCCTCAAATGTCATTTGGATGCATTGCCTTAAAAATAGTTACAGTACGTTTAGAAAACCTTACCAGCCACGATATGTGAAATTTCTTGAAATCAGTTTATTGTGAAATTTTCGCTGGTATTCCGCTACAAAAGTTTCGGCTGTGTTGCCAGCTGCACCACCTTATTGACACCATGCATTGTGTTGAAGAAGATTCTCTATCGGAATAGTTCTAGAAAGAAATCCTTTTTAAGTAACATCTTGGTAGCAACATTCATTAGGCACCCTCAGCCTCCGGAAACAACAATGAAATAAACTGAATTAAACAAAAGCCATAAATTACTTGCTTGCGTTGATGATGTCAACAACATCGGTTGAAAAATTGACCGAAGAAACGGGAAGATACCGCGTGAACTTTTTAAACAACAACTTTGGAGCGGTTGATGACATTTTGTTCACCTCATCTTTGCTGGCAGCAAACAAGCAGTTTGGCACACAAAGATAGTGATTTAATGGCAATGAACAAAAATCCACCTATACCAGACTTTAGTTGTACCCGCCTTATTTTGCCGAGTAATGTCAGTTCTGGGAATCATTAAGAGACAAAAAGAAATAAAATATTCCACGTACAAAAGACAGCATCGACATTAAATAAATCATGAGCTGAAAAACGACATTTATGATGATGATAATGCCCCGTTACAAAAAGTCTACGAAAAACAATGAACTCCATGGATGCCGAAAATGACAGAAAATTACAAAGACAACTCCAACGGATTCTCAGTGAATCCCTTTCTACGCGGGCAGTCCCAAAACTAGCCGACCTATCAAAGAACACACAAAATAGTTGGCAAAACTTTTCTTTATTTTTAAACAGAATCTCTTTTTAGCCCGATGCGATTTTTCCAACGATATTCAATAGCTTCCACATCCTGTTTATAGTAAAAATTGTCAAACTCTTTAAAATAGCCATCAACATGGACTCCACCTCTTCATTGTTGGCAAATCTTTTACTACCGAGTCATTTTTGGCTAAGTTTGGAAATAGAAAACAGTCCGAGGCAGATAAATCTGACGAATAAGCTTGATCATGCGTGATGAAGCAATTTGAACTTAAATTCATAAATTTTGTCCATCGCAATAGTGGACGTGTGAACTGGAACATTGTCTTGATGAAACAACACTTTCTTTTTCGCTAAATCCGGCCTTTTTTCCATAATTTCATCACCTAAACGCTGCAATAAATTAGCATAACATTCGCCGTTGATGATTTCTCCTTTCTGAAGATAAACGATAAAAATAATCTCATGCGCATCCCGAAAATAAGAGGCCATGAACTTGCCTGCAGATGGAACTGTCTTCACCATCTTTGAACACGATTATCCCCTTTCATTCCACTACTTTGACTATTCCTTTGTCTCAGGTGTAAAGTGGTGGACCCAAATCTCATCCCTGGTTATAAATCGAGGCAAAAATTCAGCTTTATAGCCGTGAGACATTGCCAAGTACTCTACTGAAACATCTTCGAGACGCTGTTTTTGCTCTATTGAAAGCAATCACGGCACTCATCTTGCGCACAGCCTTCTCATCTTTAAATATTTGGTCAACATACAATGTACATTACTTTTTAAATTGTCTGTCATTTCAGCTATCTTACGCACGTTCAGCTAACGATCATACGGCAGCCGTGTCTGGCGTGGACATTTCCATTGGTCGACCACTACGGTGTTCGTCTTGGCAGCTTATACGGCCTCGTTCAAACTCTGCTATCCAATATTTTACAATAGTAAACGAAGGAGCAAACTCCCCCAGAGTAAAATCTTTAATATTGCTAGGGCTGAGACCTTTCAAACGGAAATATTGAATTACATTTTTTCCCTTATTTACAAATTCACTGAAATCGTTTATTTTTAAAGGCTCAAATAGCAATACTGCACAACGTGGTGCTTTGAAACTTAAAACATACATTTTATAAGGTTGCCACTTTTCACTAAAATAATTTTCATCAAGCTACTGGCATCATTTATACGTCAGGTCGACTAATTTTAGGATCGCTTTCGTTTTGGTAGTGTGTTCTAGTATATGAAATATCTCATAAGGAAATGTTGTCAAAAATACCCATAATAAAATGTTATTCCAGCAGGAAACAAGTTTTTAAGTTATATTTTTAAGAAGTTCAAACTAATCAAAATAAAAATTTATATAAAACTCTATGAATTATTATAAATTTCTATTTCTATGGCATTAATATTGGTTGTACTTGTGTACCAAGTATAAATGGCGTGTTCAAAAAATAAGGTGAATTTTCATTTTTCTCAAAAAATATTTATTTATTCATCAATTTTTCTTTTATCTCCTTTAAAGTAGTCCCCCACTCAGGTATGATACAGTTGTACCAGTTTTTTTTTTTTTTTTTTTTTTAATCTTTGAAGCAGTTCCGCATATGCACTTTTTGGTATGTCCTTGATTTCTCTCAGCAATTCGGCTTTCATCTCTGCAAACGCCGTCCTTCCATAGGTCTCCTCAATCTTGGGAACAGAAAAAAGTTGCAAGGAGCCAAATATGGTGGCTGAGGCATAATAACGGTGTTGTTTTTGGCCAAATAATCTCACACAAACAAAGATGAGTGATCAGTTCCACAATTCCGGGCGTTTTTTTTTTTTTGTATTGCTTCACACAAACGGCGCATAATTTCGAGATAATAATCCTTATTTACCGTACGACCTTATGGTAAGAACTCTTGATGCTCTACGTTATGGTAATTGAAGAAAACACTGAGCAAAACCTCGATATTTGATCGAACTTGGCGTGCTTTTTTTTGGTCTTGGCTCTCCTAGACTCTCCCATTAGGACGATTGGGCTTTGGCATAACCATATAGCCATGATTCGTCACCTGTTATGACCCTTTTAAGCAAATCTGGATCATCGTTATCGTCATTCAGCAATTCCTGAGCGACGTTGTTTTTGGTCGAAATTCAGCAATTTTGGAACGAACTTCGCTGCCACACGTTTCATGCCCAAAATTTCCGAAAAGATTGCATGGCATGAGCCAACCGATATGCCGACATCCTCAGCAACTTCTTTAATTGTGATTCGACGATTCTCCATAACAATTTTCTTCACTTTCTCAACATTTTCATCGGTTGTTGATGTGCTGGGGCGTCCAGAGCGAGCGTCGTCATTCACAGCTTCGTCATTCAAAGCTTGTACCACTTGTCAACATTTTTTTGACTCAGAGTACTCTCACTGTATTCCACTGTCAACAAATCAAGTGTTTTTGAGCACTTAATTCCATTTTTTGCACAAAATTTGATGCAACTTCTTTGATCTATTTTTTTTTCGAAAATTGCCGCACACGCAAAACACTTGTCTTATTTATGCCTCTCGAAGACAAACTAAACATGCTATATTGATAAAACCGTCAACATATCTTCGAGACGAGTGTATCAACATAAAAATAATAATCGAATGTCGAACACAAAATTTTTCGAAAAGTTCTGAAATGTACGACAACGTCGATTATGAGTCCTCGATCAACTAAAAGTGCTATTACAAAACTGTGTAAACCTTAAACGTTTCCAAAAGCGATCCCAACACAATTATCCAAATATTAGCTTATGAATTTTTTACCTTTTTACCAAATATTGTAATTCGGAAAAACTCTTGGTTTAAATTATAAAATTTATTTATTTTTTTAATCGGATCACAACTGGTTTGAAATTATTTTTATAAATTTTAAATTTTATTTTATTCAGAACAAAGTCATTTAATGAGAATGTTTAAGATTTTATTTATTTTTTCAAAAACCGGTTAACCAGAACGAAAAAACTGTTTAAACCGGTTTCATCAAATCGTCGTTTTCGATGGCATACGGTTTTGCACATAAAAAGTCGATTGGCAGCTTTTCGGTTTTAAATATTCTAAATTCTACCTCCCCAGTGGGGTAAAAACGTTCAGGAAATTGCATTTTCTACCAAAGAACCTCAGATATTGTTTGTATGGTTCCTCCACCCATTCCAAAGGACCATTCTCCCCTACTTGCAAAGCGCCATCTCAAAGCTGTACAAGTTATCTGATATTTTCAAGGTTTAGTCCTTACATATTAAACAATTTGCCATAATTGTACACTCTTATGAACTAAATTTACGGTCACAGCAACTGCTTGTGACATTACAGTTCTTACCTGGCCTTCTGTTATTTATAAAATTATCCGTAGAATCATCGTTGTTGTTATTCAGATTGCTGTTGTTGTTGTGATTATTATTTTCTTCATTGGAAGCATTTGATAGTTGTGGTTGTTGTTGTTGTTGCTGTTGTTGCGGTTGCTGATGCTGCTGCAATTGCTGTGAAAAAACGTCATCCTTTTCATCTTCCTCCACTGGATCGCCTTTACGTTTAACAATTTCTATTTCCACATCAACGCCATGCAGCTTTGAGGCCACAGCCTAAATGTATGGGCGGAATGGAAAACAAAAAGGAAGACAACAAACAAAACAGCCACATGAAAAATATTGATTTTCGAAATGTTAGTTAGTTGGCATGACACAAAAAAGAAAATTGTGGCAGTGGTATCTGCAACAGTAGCACTCGTCTACTAACCTTAACAATACCAATCACAATGTGTTCCAAACCCGGACGCTCCGAATAATAGTGCAGCAGCAGTGAACCATCTTTTTCTGTGCATCGGAATGAGGGAGCTCTCATGCCAGGATACAAAGTACCCAAATGGTCATGCAGGGCATCCAAATTCTATGCAATGTAGTAACAATAGTTGCAACCAATACAGCGGTGTTGACAAAGCGCATCATTGTTTTTTGTTTTGAGTGTTTAATCCATTAAATCATCATTGAGTGCCATCACATGCCAAAGGAAGAGGTGGCGCGGGTTGGTATTAGTATGAAAATATGCACGAAGCTCACCACCAATCCATGCCAGCATCACCATCACATCATCCCCATGACCACCAGTACCAGTATCATCATCATCATCATCGTCGTCGTCATCGTCGATTGCAAAATAATAGAATTCAATTGAACAATATTTCCCATTACAGCATGACAAACGGGCCAGGATATGGAAAAATAACATTGCAGTATCAAAATATCCATCCCGCACAGCAGTCGGTTCATGCAATGATGCCATCGCATTCGTTGTCGTCGTGCATCCCCATCAGTATTTTCATTTGCAGTTGCCAGCATCCGCATCCATAGTAACAGCGCAAAGACAAGTATGGGGTCATCGAAGAAGCCATAACAGATATTCCATTGAATCCACCAGAAGCCATTGTATTATTAAGTTAAAATATAACAAATTGAGATAAATAGAAGAAAAAAATCGCAAATAAACAAAGGAAATGAAAGAATAATGAAAATCATTTGAAATTGAAACTAAATCGAATGTGAATAAAGACTAAACAATGCCAATAAAATGTCATAATGAAAAGCTATGCGGCATCCTTTTGTTATTCCTGTCCACCTAATACAGGTAATACAGAAATTGTATTCGCACCTAACACCAGGGAGCATAAAACTAATGATGGCAAATAATTAATCACAAACCAACGGGCGAATCGCAATGGGAGTCTAATAAAAAAGACACCTGTAGGTTGTGTTTACATCCTTTTTAAATGCCATCATATTGCTGAAAATGTATTGCAAATGAAATGATGCATTTAAGGAACAATTTTAGAATTTATGTATTATTACTCGACAGAAAAGATCTTCTTACTATCAATGAGCTTAATCGTATCTAATTTTTGTTAAGTAGCCAGCAATATTCGAAGTGAAGTCCTCAAAGGAGATTGATATTTGAAATCAGGATGTCATGTCGTTGGTAATTTTAACAGGGAAGCGAGCGGCTCAAGATAACATTGAAACAAATGTACCATTTTTTAAGAGTTTGATGCATTTGAATGAACGTTTGACTTCTAACTATTAGGTTCTAAAGAATCTAATGATTTTCACGATACGAGGCAGCAGCGTGCCATGAAGGATTTACCAAATTAGATAATTTCGGCCAATAATAAGAAAGCCAGGCTCTTCTTAGGTGATGAATATTGCTATAGATGACTATAAAATATAATTGTATGCATAAACTAATGCATGAAGAAACGTCCATTCCGTGGAATCGATCTCAAAAGCCGGTTTAGGTTTAGCTTAGTTTTAAAAAACGGTTGCATATAAAGCTGCTCCAAATAAAAGAATTAGATATGTGTTTTGCGTGGACCAATACGAAAACTTTTCTATTGAACTAAACTCAAAAACCAGTTGTGACCGTATGTAGCTCCTTATACAAGATACTAGAAATAGGCACCCAATATATGGAATAACCAGAAAGGACGGCGAAAATCTCACAAACGGAATATTTTTAGAAATGCAATCGAAACAATATAAAGTCTCCGAAATAAAAAATCAATATGATTTAGTTTTTATCGCGTTAAACAAAATGGGTTTTTGGGTTGAATGACTGCCGTCTGTTTAAGAAATCTTCTGAAATTGATTCCCAAACTGGCTTCAGTGATTTGATTCAAAAACACAGTTGTCCGAACCGGATTACGTAAAACATAATTTTAGCTCATCTGTGTCACAACTAGACGCCGCACGATGATTTGTATACGCAACGATATTGTCTGTGGCGTTGGATTCGATGAAATTAAATATTCAAGTCTCTATTTGTACGGTGGTCACATCGAAGCAGTCAAATAACAAACACTTCGAGTAGTCGAAAAATCTACAAATCTCAAAAAAATCTTCTTAAACTAAAGTTCAGAATATGAGAAGCTCTCTGCTTTGTTTGTTTCAGTATTTCATTATTCAAATTTATCGTTTTCACCAGATCCATCGGTCCAATATGAAATCACGCCCATATTAGGAGTATATGGATTAATTACCCAATGTGATTTGAATTCGATTTATATATTTTTTCCAGACTAGGATGTACTGTAATTGTCATTTTTCTACAAATTTGTCCATTTGGTAAATCTCAAAATTAACGCCCCTGAAGGAGGTTAATTTTCTCCAAATTTCCACAATTTCATAACGAATTCATGCTCATACAAAATAAGGATATTGTTGATATGTATACGAGGTGTGATCAAAAGATAAGCGTTATTTTCAATTTTTTCAAAAAGTTTTCATTTATTCATCAATAATCATCTTGTCCTCTTTAAAGTAATCCCCCTCAGATATAACACACTTATGCCAGCGCTTTTTCCAATCATCGAAACACCTCTGAAACGCGCCTTTTTGGTATCGATTTTTCTTTTATCTCCACAATTGTAGCAAAACGCTTTACTTGCATCGGTGTCTTCAGTTTTGGGAAGTGGAAAAAGTCAGCGGAGGTCAAGTTCGGTGAATACGGTGGTAGAGGCATGATTGCGTGTTTTGTTTTTGGCCAAAAACTCACCCACAAGCATCGATGTGTGAGCTGATGCGTTATCATGGTGCAAAATCCATGATTGGTTTTTCGACAATTCTGTGCGTTTCTGACGAATTGCTTCGCGCAAACGGCGCATAACTTCAAGGTAGTATTCCTTATTGACCGTACGATATTGTGGCAAGAATTCATAATGCACCACGCCATTGCAATCGAAGAAAACAGTGAGCAAAACCTTCACATTTGACCGAACTTGAAGTGCTTTTTCGGTCTTGGCTCTTCTGGACTCTTCCATTAGGATGATTGGCTTTGGTTTCCATGTCATAGCCATACACTCATGATTCGTCGCCAGTTATGACCTTTTTGAGGAAATCTGGATCATCGCTGACGACGTTCAACAGCTCCTGAGCTATGTCCATGCGACGCTGTTTTTGCTCAAAATTTAGCAATTTTGGAACAATCTTCGCTGCCGCACGTTTCATGCCTAAAACATCCATAAAAATTGCTTGGCATGAGCCGAACGATATGCCAACATCATTAGCAACCTCTCTAATAGTGATTCGACGATTATCCAAAATCATTTTCTTCACTGCTTCAATGTTTTTATTGGTTGTTGACGTGCTTGGGCGACCAGGACGAGCATCGTCATTGACATCTTCTCGGCGTTCCTTAAACCGGTTATACCACAAATGAACTTGTGGTTCTGCTCATAGTAGACTCGCCAAACGCCACAGTCAACATTTCAAATGTCCTTCCACATTTAATTTCATTTTTTACACAAAACTTAATACAGTTTCTTTGATCGATCATTTTTTCGAATAGTAAAAAATCGAAGAGCACAAAAGACGACTAACCTTTTTATCTGTCAAAAACAAACTGACAATCCAAAATGTCTGATATTGTCAACATATATAACAGACATGTGTACCAACATAAAAAAATGCGAAAATCGAACATACGTAACTCACGAAATTTGAAAATAACGGTTATTTTTTTCATCACACCTCTATACTTGTATTGTATATATTATGGATGATTTCTGTGACATAAAGACGATTTGTGCGTCATCTCATTAACTACAATTTACGTTAGGAGGGACAATGAAGTCAACAATGTAACGCATACGCCTAAAACTATCTTTCTATTGACACCAGCGATAGTAAACAACATAAAGAGAACATAAATAAACCAAACCATAATTAAACAAATATTGTACACAAAATTACATTACCTGTAAAAAATCTCTTGGAGTTGCCCCGAGCACCTGTAAGATCTTATCGTACCCAGAGTCTTGACAAAACTCAAAAAAAGTTTTACCGAATAATTCTAATATATCGTCAGCGGGTATATCTGAAAAAGACGAAAGAAATACATTTTCATGTAAGTACAAATATAAGAAAGGATATACAAGTGTGTAACCATATGTTCATATAAGCGGTTACTGTAAAAATCAGTGAAAAACCTATCATAAAGGTTTTTCTCCTCAAAAAATGCTTTTGCCTTCTTATTGTGGAACACTTTAAAAATGTTATTATCGTACCGTGAAAGTGTTTTCTCTACGTTGCAAATAAACACAAAAATTGTGGATTTTAACCATTTTCATATCAAACTATACGAGTACATGCTAAGAAGAGATGTTTATCTCACCCGATAAACCTGCCGAATTTATATTTATTTGTTGCATCGCCGAATATCTCACTCACAACCAATTACAGGGTTATCTATTATCCATATTCAGATTTTTAAAACCGCAGGTCTGGCAACGCTGTCAGCTGTAAATATCTATCATCGGAAGTGATATTTATTTAGTGAAAGGTTTGAGAATAGTTAAAACCGAAGGGTATCCCAACAAGAACGCAAGATTTAAGTTTGGCGCCATTCAAAGTGTCATTGTTTGACACTTGAAAAATTGTCACTGTTTGCTAGTAGAAGGTACGAGGTTAGTAAAAATGGAGCGCTACACGAATGAACAACGCATTCTCATAATGAAATTGTTTTACCAAAATGGTACAAGTTTTGCGGCTACAGTTCGCAAATTGCGATCAATTTGGGGTCACAATAATGCTCCAAAAGAGTCAACTGTAAAGAGATTAATGGATAAATTTGCCAAAACTGGGTCTGTTAGTTATGTAAAGACAACAACGCGCCTTCGACCAGGTCGATCGACCGAATATATCGCAGCTGTACGTGATGATGTCGCTCAGACTCCATCCACCTCAATTCGACACCGAGCTCAGCAAATTGGTGTCTCCAAATCCACTATGCAGCGAATTTTGACGAAAGATTTGCATCTTCATGCATACAAAGTTCAATTGACTCAGGAACTGAAGCCAGCTGACCATGGACAGCGAAGGGAGTTCGTTAATTGGGTATTGGAGCGACAACATGAAAATGCTGATTTTGCCGATAAAATTATGTTCAGTGACGAGGCCCATTTCCATCTTGATGGATTCGTCAATAGGCAGAATTTGGGGTGAGGAAAATCCTCGAGTGATTCACGAGCAGCAAATGCATCCTCAACGTATCACTGGGATGGAGGAATCATTGGAACTTTTTTTATGAAAATGAGGCATGTCAAGCGCAAGCAGTGAATGGTGTTCGGTATAACCAGTTTTTTCCTACCTAGAATTGAAGAAATGAATGTGGAGGGCATGTGGTTTCAACAAGGCGGCGCCACATGTCATACAGCCAGAGAAACAATTCAATTGCTGCATCAGTCATTTAAATCTTGCGTTCTTGTTGGGACACCCTTAGTGTAGAAAAGTGGCGATTCAAACGTGGGCACTTTGGTGTATTACGGAGTGATTATGGTCGTCGTAACCAACCTACAGTGCAAGGAATTGGCAAGATTATGAAGAAATTTGAAAAGACTGAAAGCGTTACAGATGTGGTCAATCCTGTGCATCATCGCAATGTTCGCAATGCCGAAAAGTCGCTTCTGCCAGTAAAAGTGTCGCGCATAATCCGAATTTCAAATCGGAGCGCTGTGGCCATATGATAAACGGCATTTTTTGGCCTGCAATTGAAGATTATGAACTGGACGATATGGGGTTTCAACAAGACGGTGCCACAATCATTGGCTTTATCGCATGAGATGTTTCTAGAAAGCATGATTTCACGTTTTGGCGACGTCAATGGCCGCCAAGATCATGCAATCTTATGCCGGTAGATTTTCTTTGTGGGGCTGCGTCAAAGACCATGTTTAAGCGGATAATCCGCAAACATTGGAGCATTTGAAAACCAACATTCCGAGATATCGCCCGAAATGTGCGAAAAAGCGGTCGAAAATCACCACAAAAGGATCCACTGCTGCAACCAATCTAGAGGCAATCATTTAAATCATATTGTATTTCATACATAATGGGAAGGTTCAAGCAATATAATGAAATAACATTTTCCTCGAAATCATAGCTTTATGTGAGTTTTATTTAACTTTACTTTTGAAACCGAAAAATGGATAACCTGATACTTTTATTTATCGTTCTCATGTCGAATGTGTCACTAAGACGATATAGCCGACCAGTTATTACAAAATAAAAGGATGTTCGTGAAACATTTATTTGATATCAATTTATTTGTCAAAGACAATAAAGACAAGAAAACGGATTAGGGGATACTTTTGCGTAACAAATAAAGGAGCATTATTTTCATTTCCAGCTTATACATTTCATTGAAGTGGGCTTATTGGGTACTTAACTAACTATGCTATCGTGAAGTTATTTCGAGGAATACAGAATGCGATGCCATGTTGTTGGTAACTAAGAAGATTACGTTTGTAAGCGAATGACAATAAAATATCGAAATTAATAATTATTAATAAGAGTGGTTAGTTACTTAGTTACTTTAAGTGATGTAACTGTTATACATTTTATACAAAAAGTAGTCTAAATATTATACGTAAAAATCGTTAAATTTATTTCTGTGCAATTATCTCTAAGAACACAAATTCACTCGTTTTTAAGGAATCTCATATTCAAAGACAAGGTAAATCTGAAATTGCGCAAAATCGGCCCATAAGGAGCAGGCTTGCACATGCACTAACTGAATCTACGATGTCTCGTTTGACAATGTCTGAAATTTATAGACGAGATAAGTCCAAAATCGGTCCAAATCCGCCCACAAGCAGTCGTCTTGCCCACACAGCGAAAGTTCCACCTCTAGAAAAAAATTTATAGTTTTCAAGCCTTTCTAATTGTTTTCGAATTTATACATCTACGAAAAGTAATATGTGGTGGTTTTGTACTGATGCTTAAAACAACCATCGCCATTCTTTTGATTTTCTAAGGGACTACCCTAATTGAAAGCGTGAAATATACTAAAAAGAAATGTGCACTGGCAAATAGTCTACGTCAGCCCCTAATATATGACAAAAAGACATTTACTCAATGCCCGCTTATCTAGCAATGGGTCAGTATGACGTTCTCTAACACCGTCGACCACAGGTGGCACAAACGGTCTAATAAATCGGCTCAGGGAGGAAAAACAGGCTCACGTAAGATCTGAATACAGTTATGGAATAACGAATATTTCCAATATTTCCTTTTCTAACAATTATACCATTTATTCATTAACTTAAAGGAACATATACAGGGTGTCTGTCGGGAAGATATACTACTTTGTTTTGCCGCCATTAGTCTTGACAACTCACATTTGGCAGTCGTGAAGTAGAGAGGTGGAAAATTTTAAACCAACGTGTTTTAATCGTTAAAATATTTTAACAAACTCAATCATCGATTACTGTGACGATGAGAAAGTTACGTGAAATTTTTGGGAGAAACAACGTGCATACAAGGCGCACTATTTATAGTGTAGTGAATGATTTCGAAGAAAGATGGTCTGTGCTGATAGGGCTCAAGCACGGACTACGACGTACTGCAAGATCGGCTAAAAATATTACTGCTGCTCAAGAAAGTGTTCAAAACAATCCATCAACCTCAATTTGATGCCGTGCTCAGGAGCTTGGTTTTCAAAGAACAACTTTCGCCACAATTTTGCACAAGAATTTGCATTTGTTTCCATTTAAGATTCAGTTGACACAAGAGCATTTACTCTGAGGCACATATGCCAATAGGATGTTACAGCTCGCCCAGGACAACCCCGATTTTCATGAAAAAATCATAATGAGTAATGAGACACATTTCCATTTGAATGGATATGTGAATAAACAGAATAGTCGGTTCTGGGCAATGGAAAGCCCTCAAATTATTAATCAGTCACCTTTGGATCCATTAAAAGTGACAGTCCGGTGTACAATTTGGTCAGGAGAAATCATTGGGCCTTACTTCTTTGAAACTGAAAACGGCGTAACGGTAACTGTCAATGGGGAGCGATATCGTAATATGGTTGAAAACTTTTTAACGCCACAACTGCATGCTTTAGGCTTGATTAACATGTGGTATCAACAAGACGGTGCCACACCGCATACAGCCAGGATTACGATGGAATTACTGCGAGACCTCTTTGCACAACAAGTTATTTCAAGAAATGGTGATGATTTAACTACTCCGGACTTCTTTCTGTGGGAATATCTGAAAAGCAATGTTTATGCAAACAAACCAGAAACGCTTGAGCAACTCAAGCAAAATGTTCGTGATGAAATTATTGAACTACCGCGTGAAATGTGTGAGAATGTAAAGAAAAATGTGCTCAAAAGAGCTCGCATTTGTGAAGCAAACAGAGGCGGACATTTATCTGATATTGTATTCCATACATAATTGCCGACATTAAATAAAACATTTATCAATATAATATCCATTCTCTTTCATTTAATCAAAAATTATAAACAAACAAAGTAGTATACCTTCCCGACGGACTCCCCGTATAATGGTCGTATGCAGATAATTGAAAATAAACTTATAAACTTATTAAGGAAACGGCTTTACTATGAGCCTTATTATGAAAAATACTAAAACATTATAAAAATCGGCAAAGTCGATACTATGTGTGTATGGGAAGAGGTCGATTTATTTATTAATTTATTATTTCATGTGGCGATGATGAGTCAAAATTGCCAGAAATTACTCCAGTAGGAAAAAACTTTTTAAAAATGTTTACCATCTATTCGTTAACATGGTGATGTTGGACAGGTACGGCAAGGTACCGCTTCAATTTATATACTCGTGCATTTTTTACAAGGGATTGCCCTATGGGCATGATTATTGAATAATATCAACAAATAGATTTTTCGCTAGAAAGATAAGCCAACATTTTGCAAGAACAGTAGCTGTTTTTTACACGATCAATTATTTGAACGGTATGTCGGTATGTGGGTCCATAACTATTTTGGCCACAATTCGTGATGGGGGATATGGAAGCTTCATCTGTGTCGAAACTACAGCTGCAATTATCCAAATTTACACTGTGCACTTAGTCCATATGTTATTTCCTTTTGCCTACATGAAACAACTGACATAAAAATCCTAAGAGATAACATCGCATTGGAAATAAGAATCAATTGTGCATATTTGAAAAATTGCAAAAACAAAAAAATTCTAATTTCTCGTTGTCCGTAGTCCCTTCAGTGACTCAAAACTCTCAGGTAGTGGTCACGTTAATTCTGCATCGGTGTTTTGTTCCTTAGGTCAAACTTAAATAAATCTGTGACGTATTATCATGAACGCATCTAAGAGGACGGTTCCAACACCAGCCAACCGACCTAACAAAGAAGACACAAAAAAGTTGGGAAAAGTTGTCTTTATTTTTCAACATAATTTCCACTTACACTTTTCCCAGCGATATTCAATACATTGTCTATACTCTGTTTATAGTAAAAACTGTCAAATTCCTTAAGAAAGCCATCATTGTTGGTAAATTTTTTACCACCGACTTCCTTTTTTAAGTTTGCACGTAGAGAAAAAATGCGTTCCCAGCTCTTTTGCTGCGAAAATACTTCTTGTAATTTGTATGCTAAACTTTTGTCGCAAAAATAGCAACGTTTCCCGTAAATAAAAGCGTTTGTTGCAAAAGTTATTGTAATTGATATGAACGAGCGTTATTTTACGAGAATATTGTTATGATTAACTTTTGCGGTAAATGAGGAGAACTTTTACGAAGAATGCAGGACTTTAGAATACAAATGCGAAAGGCAACGTAAAAGAGAGTTGAAGAGAGGAGAGAGAGGCAAATTCAAGTCATTTATTGCACTTCTGTTGCCATCTTCCATGTGATTTGCTGATATTTGGTAAACATTCAAAATTGATCAATATCAAACGGTGAGAGAGAATAGGAAAGAAATATCCTGTAACAAAGAGAGACAGAAAAAAGTGGAAAGCGACTTCGACGCGTTGAGTAGCAAAGAAACATGTTCTTCTTTTTTTAGGCTGTCACAAGCGTCGGAAATGTGAAGTCGGAAAAAAGTGATTGTGAATGTCAAGAATTTGAAATGTTTATAAATGACGCATACAAAAACTAGAGGACATCACTGGCATCTTCTGGACTGATTTCGGGATGCTCAAAATCAGCAACACTAGTTAGAAACCACCTGGATTTTGATCAAGATAAAAGCATGTCAAAAATATTTTTTTCGTAAAGACCACATTTTTTTTAATTTTAATTAGGTGAAAATTATTTTGCGGCTCTTTTAGAATCTGTAAATTTGTCAATCGTATGCAAATATAATAAGAAATAGCTTACGAACCATTAATTTAAATACAGGGTGGGCCATAAAAGTGTTGGCGGTTTAAATATTCAATTAAGAAAAAACTACGAAACATGAAAAAAATATATTTGTATTTTTAAAAAGTAGAAGCATGGGAATTTTTAAGACTTAAAAATAATGTTGTCCAAATGGCTTCCCTCGGCTGCTTAACACTCTTGGAACCGAAGTCGCAAATTTTGGAAAACTCGTTGAAAAGTTGTTCTCGGTATTTTGTTACTTTCCTGAATAATGTTCCTCTTCAACTGCTCTAAATTGGTCGGATTATTCTCGTAGACTACCGATTTGAGGTAGCCCCATAGAAAATAATCGCTTGGAAAGAGATCGGGGCTACGTGGGGGCCATTCAATATCCCCCCTTTTCGAAATGAGTTTTCCAGGAAAAACATTTTTCAGCAGCTCTATGGATACCCTAGCCGTGTGACATGTGGTCCCATCCTGTTGAAACCACATCCTCCAAAAAGTCTGCTAGCATATTGCAATAATTGTTCGCTCTAACCGTCATCGCATGCCCTCTTTCGTCCTCAAAAAAGTATGGTCCAATAATACCGGTTGACGTTATCCCAGCCCACACGGCGAACCGTAATTGGTACTGTTGAGCCGGCTGTTTCGAACATTCTGATCCATTTTCGTATCACATTGGCGCTTGGAACTTCACTTAAATCGTGTAAACCGTGTTCATGCCGATACAAACGTCGTGCAGTAATCACTGATTTATTGTTTTCGTAATACGCTCGGACACAAAATGCACGCTGCACTCTCGTGTACGGCTCCATGGCGACTAAATTTCCAGGAAGCGGCGCAGCGAACAACATATCCCCCCGCCACCCCGCGCCGCGCGTTACCGAGAAATTGAAGAATTAAATCGCCAACACTCATATGGCCCTCCCTGATATGACGCATACAAAAACTAGATGACATTACTGGCATCTTCTGGTCTGATTTCGGGATGCTTAAAATCAGCAACACCAGTTAGAAACCACCTGGCTTTTGATCAAGGTAAAAGCATGTCAAACATATGTTTTTCGTAAAGACTACAATTTTTTTTTTTCTCCTAATTAAGAAAATTATTTTGCGGCTCTTTTAGAATCTGTAAATTTGTCAATCGCATGCAAAGAAATTATAATAAGAAATAGTTTACGAACCATTAATTTAAATATAATTGATTGCGAGTCAATGACATTTGATTATAAACAGTTATAAAATAAACGGTACCATTTGTAATATACATATAAGGTTATTAGAAACATACATATATTTTATTAATATTTATTAATATTTATTTAATATTTAATATTTATTAATATTTTTACTTACGTTTGTGATAAAATGTACGTCATTTACAAAATGTGTATACGTCCGATAATGACGTATGTGTGTCAGACAGATTTGGTTTCTGAAAAGTACTAAAACCAATCGTAGGAAGCTACAAGTGATACAAAACAAAAACCTAAAAATAATTCGTAATTTACCTAGAAGATACCCTACATATATGGTACATAATCATTGCAAAATCGATCTTATCTTGATACCACTTTCCACAGTCTAACTCATAGTTTCGAAGATAAATGTAGATCTTCAATACACGAGTCAATAAGGAATTTGTGTAATTAACCTCATTCATCAGCTTCGCATCGAAGCTAATAGAATAGGCTGATTTAAAGTTTCTTTTCATTTTAGAAGGTTTTTCTCTATCTTTTTACCTCAATCTTTAGAATAATTTATATGTTTTTATGTCGAAATATTAGTTTTAACTTGCTTAATACTTAATATAAAAACTCAAACATTGTAAATATTAATTATATTTTAAATTTTGTAACAATGATAGAAAAAAAAATTAATAAATAAATATTTTTGGTGCAACAATAATACATCTTTTGCGACAAAGAAAATAGCATTTTACCGTAAACCTTCTTCGTTTCTTCCAGGGTTTCCGACTAATATACATAATTTAAGCCAAACGAAATATTAGTTTGTTAGGAAAGTTCTTCGTTGTCCGGAAATATTTGCCACAAACAAAGTTTTATTGACTCATTTTTCTTTCACGGGAAACGATGCTTGTGAAAATGCTTCTCTGCTTGTGAAAATACAAAACAGTCCAAGGGAGCCTAATCTGGCTCTGGCCTAATGTGGTGCGTGATGAAGCAATTCGAACGTAAACTCATTAATTTTGGCCATCGCAATGGTGGATGTGCAAACTGGAACATCGTCTTGATGAAATAACAGATTTTTTCCATAATTTAATCACCTAAACGCTGCACTAAATTAACGTAATATTTCCTCTCTGATGAAGATTATCAATAAAAATAATCCCATGCGTATTCTAAAAACACAGAAGCCAAGACTTTCAAATATTTATCTACAAAGTACCAGAAAAAACAACAGGTAGGTGTCATATAACGTTGTCGTTAATTTTGGACTCCCAAATTTTTAAAATTTATCGTAATGAAACCTGAAGCTTAAGATCACAGAAAGATGTCAGAAAAAAGGATTCTGTGGAAAATAAAAATGTGCCAAAAAAACCGAAAATTTATTACTTTTGAAGCTTGATTATTAACACATGAAATTAAATTAATCCTAAGACTAAGACGTTATCGTTGGAGTAAATATTATCATTATTATAGTTCGTAAGCAATTTGTAACAAATAAAATAGAGATATTTGTTTCATGCCTTAAATAACGTCCCTATACGTCATATACCGGGTATCCATTTTTCGATTTCAAAAATAAAATTAAACAAAACACATATAAAGCAGCGATTTCGATGAAACTTTTATCTCATTATAATGCTTGGACCTTGGCATTTTGTATGAAATACAATGTCATTGAAATAACAGCCTCTGGCGTGGTTTGAAGGTTTTCCACCAATTTTGAAGTTGTTTTCCACCACTTTTTCGCACATTTCGGGCATTATCTCGACGATAACTTAACAAATGTTGGTTTTCAAATACCCCACACCGGCTTTGTAAGACCGTGTAAACGAGATCTTTGACGTAGCCCCACAAATCGCATGATCTTGATGGCCAATTGATGTCGTCAAAACGTAAAATTACGCTTTCTGGAAACTACTCATGCAATCAAACCAAAATATGTCGTATGTGTGTGGCCCATGCCACCGTGGCAACAACATATTGTCCAGTTCATAATCCTTAATTGCAGGTTAAATTGACTGTGACGGTTGCTCCAGCCTCATTTTCGAAAAAATACGGACCAATGACACCTTCAGACCATAATGCGCACCGAACAGTCACTTTTTCTGGATACAAAAGCTTTTCCGCCATCACTTCTGGGTCCATCGAGCACCATATGTGATAATTTTATTTGCTGACGTAACCACTGAGTGAGAAATGACATTCATGGTTGGAGAAAATTTTGTTCAAAAATCATCATTGAAAGCCTATTGCTTTAGCACTCAACCAGCGAATATACGGCGTTGTGAACGGTATAGCCGGCTTTAATTGTTGCCTGAGTTGGACTATATGTGGATGCAGATGAAAATCGAAATGCAAATTACGCTATAATGAGCCGTAAGATAGGCCCAATTACTGAGAACACCGTGGAATCGACAAATTCGAATTATCCTTCACATTTTCACTAACAGAATCAATATTTTCGGCAAAGCGTACATTACAATGATGCACAAGACTGACCAGATCTGCAGTGCTTCCAGTCTCTTAAAATTTATTTATAATCTTGCCAATTCCTTGCACAGTAAGTCGATTATGACGACCATAATCACCCCATAATGTACGAATGATTTAAATCACCACTTTTGAAGTATGTTTTAACTATTTTTATGCATTCTTTGGTTGTTAAACGATCCACGTTCATAAATGGCAAACCTTTCACCAAATAAATAGCACTTCAGATGACAGGTATTTAACAGCTGACAGCCTTGCCGGACCGGCGGTTTTGAAACCACTAACTGGATAACTCTGTATATATTTTTAATGTTGTTTTGGGTTAAGGCAATTGCTTTGAATTAAATCACAATAAAAAGAGCAAAATTAGATGTTTTCAAAGTACTCCTTTGGAAAGTATTGAGGTTTCAAAAATCTAGTCCAATGCAAGCTATTAATTGGGATTACAGATGAATAATTAAATTTCGGAAAATCAGACAATTTGTATAGGTAGGAAGGTACCAGAAGGGTAGTGGCAGTGCCATCTGTTTTGAGATCAATGTGCACCAAATATGCAACTACATATATACAGGTTATATGTTAACCTAAGCATGTAGTCTGAAATAGGTAATTTGTATGGAAAGTACCAAGAAAAAGTTATACACAATCGATTTTTTCATATTGTGTCAGGCATTATAAACTGATACAAAGGACAAAAATTAAGTATATGCTCTTTATGAATGAGCAGTTATAGGGAACAAGTTCCATTTCGATAAATTGGTTTCATAAATGTTTAAAATTTAGCCAAGCGTCTTGTCAGGTAGAGAACCTAATCGGCTTGAAAAACTATTAAACACATTTGGTCAAAAGATATTTGGTACTTTAAGCGCTTTTTTCGGGATATTACATGATATATACTATCATTCCTTCCGATGAAGATAGACAGTGATGTAAAAACTAATAAGAACACTTATGCCCAACAATAATATTCGATTAGAATATAAGTAAAATGAGAGAATTGATCATAAATAACTGTATTAATCGTCAGCTAATATATTATAGAAACAAGTTTCGTTACAAAAATTCTTAGAATTTGTATATATTTAAAAAAATAGGTTATTAAGCAACAGAGATCGGTTGGTTTTGGTTGTGCGAATTAATAAGGACAGTTTGTCGATTAACTAAAATAAAATAATATCAAAACTTCTAAGATTTTTTTTGTATAAAAAAGGTAAGAAGAAATATTTTAGTCAAACTTTAAATTTAATTCAAACTTAAGAACAGCAAAATTTTGTAGTTTTTAGGGAAAAATGGGAAAATCTAAGTACTGTGACTGTTAAAAATTTGCATAAAGATGGAAATTCTTATAGAAAAATTTCAAGATTAATTTGAATTTCTAAAACAATGGTTGAAAATGTAGTCAAATGGATTCCGGTAAGAGAAACATGTGGTAGAAAACAAAAAATTACACCTACAGTTAAACGTGGAATCATTCGATGTGTAAAAAAGAATCCATTCATGTCATCAAAACAGATAAAAAATGATTTAAACATAGAAATTGACACATCAACAATTCGAAAAACACTTATTAAAGAGAACCCTAAAGCTCATAGTGCTAGAAAAGTACCAATGTTGTCGAAGAAGAACGAACAACATAGGCTAAAAATTGCTGAACTTCACTCATGCTGGCCTCAAGAAAAATAGAGAAATATTCTATGGTCGGATGAGACAAAAACTAATTTATTTAATTCAGATAGGGGCCTTCGTACTATAAGAAGACCAATTAATACGGAATACAACCCGAAATACACTCTTAAGACGGTAAAGCACGGCGGTGGTAATATCGTTGTTTGGGGATCATTTTCCTACTATGGTGTTGGGCCACTGTATCGTATACAGGGCATTATGAAAGCAACAGATTATGTTGACATTCTACAAAATTGTATGCTTCCTTATGCCGAAGAAAATATGCCACTGCGATGGGAGTTCCGACAGGATAATGACCCCTAACATATGGCAAAGTGCACCAAGGCGTGGTTTGGGAATAACAAGATAAATTTATTAGAATGGCCTGCGCAGTGTCCCGATCTAAATCCGATCGAGAATTTGTGGAATATAGTGAAAACTTCAATAAGAGGAAAGTGTCCCACGAGTTGCGATCAGCTATGGGAATTAATTCAGGCTGCGTGAAATGATATACCGATTTCAGTCTATCAAAACCTTGTTGACTCTATGACCCGACGATGCCTAGCAGTTTTAAAAAACAAAGGAGCCTAAACAAAATATTAACCACTGGAAAATAATATTAGAACAGTATTAATTGTGAATCTCTTCTTTTCTGTTAATGTTATAGTATTATTTAGATGAAAACACGAAGTGTCCTTATTTGTTTTCACAGGGTGAATTTGTATTTTAAGTTTAATTTATTAAAAAAATTTAAAATAAAAACAACAATTTTAACAAACATAATGGAACTCGTTTTTGTCACCTAAAAATAAGTACAGTTATTTTTAGCAATTTATCTTTTTACTTATTTTCTGATCAAATGTTATAGTTTGACATTAGTGTCCTTATTAATTTTCACATCACTGTAATTATGTTCAGAAATTTTAATATCAAGATACGAGCAATTTAGTGAAGATTCTTCTGGTGCGTAATATATCGTTTATGTATTCATAATGTATATGTATATTCATATGTACGAATATATATTCATAATACGTAATGTATATATTCAAAGTAAGAATGTTTGATAAATTTTAAAATGCATTGCATCTGTAGTTTTATAGATTAGTATGATAGATTATAGTAAAATCTAGTTCGTTTTGTAGGGTTTCCTTTGAATCAAATTGAGTCAATTTTAAACTGTTTTAAACTAGTGTGGCTTATTTAGATTGACAGCAAAACAATGCTTCTCCACTGACTTAAATTATGGTTTCATATAGTACGTTGTAACACCAAACAAGACCGTGTTGAAACTTCTAAATAGCTTGTGCGCCCCATGTTCTTCATAACATTTGTAATATTTTATCATTTTGCTTACGTTTCTAATTTTATTATTTGGACACTTACTTAAGATCTCAACAGCTGCTCCAATGAGATTATACGTAATTTCGTCGTCATAAATTTGTCGTACCAAGAATTGCCCCTCCATAGTCACCATCGCTTTTTTTCTGCAAATAGAAAAAAAAACACAAGGTAAATATTTAATATAAATTACACAATTTTTCATATTTAATCAGAAACGGATAAAGAATAATATAATAATAACATAAATAAAAATTTAAATTGAAAAATTTTTTGTTTAAATTATACATATTTCGAAGTTTGCTGTAACAACTCTCTAGATTAGCAAAAATTATTTAACCTACCAAAAAATCCATTAACGATTCATACAGGTCTTAATTCCTTGTGAGCTTATTTATGCACATATATTTATTAATTTTTTGTTCCTTTCCGGTACACTCAGTATTTGCTTATAAAGCAAATAAATATAAATTTACATAGCAATACGTTTATACATGGAATTCATTTTATTTTATTATTCTATCAAACAATCGTATACATATATTTGGATGACTATAACGTTTGTGGCGAGCAAAATAGGGATTCCATTATGTACTTTTAAGGCAAATCGCCAAAGGAAAGGAACGAATACGGAAACTGCTTAAATAACTAGGCGACATAAAGGTAGTGTGGTTGATTCCTAGCAAAGAATTACAAATAAAATAATTGTAATTGTTAGCATTACAGCTAATGATATAAGTTTTTAATGCTGTAATGTTTGAATATTTAAAATATCTACAATCTTTGGAAGATGGCATCATTGTGAATGATTATTCAATTCGAAACATTTGGCACCGAGCTGCGTTGTTAAAATACCCCTTTCTTTTCCCCTTAACTGGAGGAATGAATATATTATTTGGTAAAGGAAAACATTTAAGGAGAGAAGGAGCATTTAAACCATCAAGTACTTTTCGAACAAATATGCTCCTTGACTTTCTTAGCCGACTGAGCGAAGTCCATCTTCCTGGCTGACTGGTAAACATGATAAAAAAAATATCGATTGCCTTGCATCCCATGAATGAGATAAAGGAGAGCTTCTCACATTCAGTGAGCTTGTGCGCATCTTTTTCAGCCTCAGTTTACGGAACCTATAATTTAACGACGATTCCGAATGTTACAGTTTGAGAAACATTTACAACTCGGTGACTACTCGACTTTTCAAAGTGTTTATTGAGTTTACAGCTGCTCAAATAATGATAGTTGGCAGTATGCGGAACTGAACCTGAGATTATGTGAACGATAGTCGCGTTTTCTAAGTATTTTGATTTTCGAAATTTAAAGTTGTTCTCTATAACTCCTAAATCGTATATTGCAACAAACTAGATTTCTGTCTACACAGCTTAACAGAACTTAAAAAAAAAAATAGCCGATTCATCCCATATATTCTCAACTACACATCTTTCAAGCAGTTTTACGGAATTCAGTCAAACTTAACGCACATCATGAGCTTGAGAATGGAAATGCGGGGACTTCTACACTTCTTCTGGAGCCCCCCATATAGATGGTATCATTATATTTATTTTTATCCGTTTAATATAACCGAGCCATATGGCCATGTATGGTTAACTCTACAATATATTATAAATTGATAAAATTTCAAAATTTTTCCATTTCAGTCCCTAATTCGTAGTCTGCAGTTAACTGAATTTCTGTCAATTGTATTACATTACAATGCTTAGCAAAATTAAAAAAAACCGACTGATAGCTGGTCATTCCCACGCAAAATTACCTAATTTAATCCGTATATTCCCAGATTCATATCCTTCACTCAATTATACTAAATTCAGGCTAATTTAGCACACACTAGGCATTTAGTAAATACAATTCTGTCAATAAAAATGGACTGCATTGCCACGCCCCTTAGGGTACCACACGCACAAATTGGCCAAATTATCAAAAAACAGTGATCCATCTATTTATAGGCGGAGGACTTCAGAAGACTACAATACTGCTTTTTTCATTAAGTTTTAATTCCGATTATTTTTTTATAAGACCCCTTCGCTGCGCCACGCCTTCTGACACTTCCCACACTTTTGCATGACAAAAGGATGTTGGTTGAAAGCAGTCTAACCTGGCTGACATCCGTTTTCTAATTATGAATTATTTAAGTCATTCGAAAAGTTGTTTTTTCAGACATGTTGTTTTAGCCATTCCTCGGGCAAAGAAACAGCTGTTACATTGAATTTATTCGGCGTTTTGATTGAGAAATGTTATATGAAAAATGTAACGTCTTGTTAAGAAATACGCTGCATTAATAACCTACTAAAACAGCCTCAATTATTACTAACAATTTTCAGCATAATTAGATTCGCAAATTAAAATTCCAAATTTTACTTATATGTGTTTTGTACGAAGTAAGCTAAAAGTTGCGGGTAAAGCAGTTAGCACTCTTCAAAAAGTTAAAACTGGTAGACCGGAAGGCCAGGAAAATATCGCATAACTACATTGTATTACTGTGGGCCAAAGGTGAACCCAGTTTGCATTTTATACAATGTGGGCATATAGATTTATAACAATACTTATACCTTCACGCAAAGGAGTAGAATTGTATATACCGTTTGGCGCGGAAAAAGGAAGGAAGCCTTTGATTAAACGATGTCCGTCTGTCTGGCTACCAGACACGAAAACTGCCATAAATCTTCATCAAATTTCTTAAAAATTGTTAGAGGTAACCAGGCAGTAGCTAAAGGTTATCAACAGCGCCTCCTGGCAGTTCCGAAACAAATTGGCCGTTTTTCTAAATGCAGGCTGTTCCCTGCAACTTCTTATTCATTTGAGTATCCTTAATTTCTGCCCCTTATATTGGTTTACAATGCAACATATACATATATAAAGTACATGAAACCATATATGCAGAAATATTTTAAATTATATATAAAAAAATATGTAAAAAAATATATAAAAAAAGAAAATATATAAAAAAGTATTTAAAAGATACATACAAAATGTAACAAAAATTTTAAAAAATTATGAAAAATATATAAAAAAAATTTATACAAAAATCACATAAAAACAATATAAAAAAAATATAAAAAATATGTTAAAAAAATGCATAAAGATTATATAAAAAAAATGTACAAAAAAATATGTAAAAACAATATTAAAACAATATAAGTATGTAAAAAAAATTATAAAAAATATATACAAAAGTGCTGTATAAAAATATATATAAAAATAACATACAATATATATATATATAAAATGTATAAACAAATTTATAAAATATACATATATAACGTACGTATAAAAACAATATACAAAAAAAAACATTGAAAAAATATACAAAAAATATATACTCGAAAAAAATATATCCCAAACCAACACTGTTTCTTGCAGAATTTTTTTAAATTTACTCGATCAATTTGCACTAATCAATTGATTAGTCATAAAACATAATATTATGAGCAAATCTTTTCAAGGAAGACTGGCCAGGCAGTTATCAAAAATTTTTTCATCATCCCAAAACACTTGCAAAAAGGGACATTCCTCATCTATAATTATCCGCTTGAGCGCTTTTTTTTTTTTTTTTTGATATTGCCGTCCGATTGTTGCCTGTACAACTTTTGTTCCGTTCTGAACGGGGAAATGATTATTGCTAAAATTTTATTTTATTTATTTATTTATATATATATATTTTTTTTTTTGAGCCATTACTTGTATAGTATCTCGCTTAGTTAGTTAAGTCTTAAAAAAAGTACTGGAAGTTATTAACTTTTACCATTTAATTTGTTATTAAAATTTTCGTTACATTACGGAGTAGCTGCAAATTCCAATTAAAGTTATAATTCCACATTTTAGGACGAAAAACGTGTAAAGTGAAATAGACTGTCATATGGTAAGTCATATTTTTCTGCTATTAAGATACACAACATTTTTATAACATTATCATTGTAAAGTTGTATAATGCATTTGTCATTGAATTGTGGAGAAGATACGTTGTGATATTGTAATTAATCAAATTGGCTTCAAGGCTTAAAATTATAATCCTAAATAAATAAATTCAAAAAAATATATATACTCATATACTCGTATATATAAAATATATAAGAAAAATATATCAGGCATTTACTAAAAATATGGACTACGTTGTTACACCCCTTTCGGTTCCATCAGACACATTAACTGACATTTTATCAAAAAACAGTGGTCCAACTGTAAAAAGTTAACATTTTGATTCATTTATTTTGCTTCAATTCTGAGTAATCTTTGAGAAGAGTCTAGCCATTTAACACACCTCTTCTGGCATTCCTCATACATTTGCATCAATACAAAAGGACGTCAGTCAAATTGGCTAAATAAAATTTCTGTATTCCTTTCTTCACAAAATATGTTCTGCAATATACACCTGCGCCAATTTTCATACCATAAATTTTATTGATGTTTAAGCTATGCTATGACAAATAACGATGATTTCTGCGATTGTTTGCAATACGCGATTTTGTTAGGCAAAAAAAAAAAATTGTATACAATTTAGTTTACCTGCAAAAAGTAGGAGAAGGCCCCCGCCTGTTCAAGGCTTGGTTCAGGAACAGTGAATAGAAATGGTATAAATAAAAGTCACGTCCAACAAATTTAAGATTTTATCTATATAAACCATCGATGTCCTTCTTGCTGATGATATTGATGTTGGAATTTCAAACGAAACAGTTTACTCCATTTTAAAAGATATTTTGCATCTTAGACGCTTCAATTATCGATGGGTGTCAAATGTGCTTGATTTTTGCCATTTCTTGGCGTCGAACTATACGCATAAGGAGGCCCTGTTTATCGGCAGTGAACTCTTGAATTGGGCAGCACAATAATGCGAAATCTCGCACTGCATTGGCTCCTCGTGAGTTTTTCGCCAAAAATTAAAAAAAAAAAAATCAGTTTTCTATTTAAATTACGCGGCTATTTCGTATCTGAGATATATGTTTTGAAGTTGATGGTACTGTGAAAGACATCTGTGTCAAGTTTCACGTCACAAATATCAATAGTGTTAGAGCTATGCTCGGTTTTGTACAACGTAAAAAGTGGTTTCCGAGATTTTTAAAAATGCGTGATTTTATTAACCAAAAGAAAAAACGCAAGAATTGAATGAAATTGTTTTTACAAAATGGAGTTTCTTTGCATAAAATTTCTCCCAAAACTTTAAAAACACTTGTTAAATTTTAAAAAATTTACTTTAGTTTTTAGTTAAATTTTTTTAATGATATTTTGTGCTTCAAACGGGTCAAATTTCAATCGATACCCTCAATATTTTTGAGAAGGCCATCGAGTTAGAACCTGCGCAGAGATTATATCTTGGTATCAACACGATATAAAACGTATTATTGCGGTAGACGAGATTCTGATCTTTGATTATGATCCGCAAACATGGGAACAACAACTAACAACCAACTTAGATCGAAGAAATCTCGTCAAAATAACTCAAAAAAATTAAGGTTCTACTGGCAGTTTTCTTTGATTATCGTGGTATTGTGCATTATAAGTTTCTACCGCCGCACACTGTGATTGTTCACAAATCTTGCTTGACAAAATTAAAAAAAAAATGTCTGGCAACATTCCTTCTGATCGTTTAATGAGCGTCTCAATACAATAGGAAACTGTAATTCAGTTTTTGTTTGCTTGTTTTTAGCTCTGATTAGGAAAAATTGAGCTTTAAAGTCAGTTGTTGTCAACAGGTGCATTCAGATTACAAAGAGAAGCGTATTATTTGTATGATTTTGTTCTATGATTAACAAGTCTACGGTGATTTTATTGTCATAATTTTTTACATTATTATTAAGCTTTATTTCAAGAAAATATATTAAAATTTTCATTTAAATATTTCCATTGTAATTATTAAAAAAAAAAATTTTTGTGAGAAGTTCAGAAAGCACAAAAAATAAAATATTTCCTTTTTTCAAGTAGAGTTAAAGCTCTTTATTCCGGATAGTTCCAGTGTAAATCTATATTTTGATTAATCTTTCAAGTATTCGCTTTAAGGTAAATCAAAAACATTTTGCGCATTTTGCGACTGCCATACATTTTTTTCACTTTTCCAATATGACTCTTTCGTGAAAGGACATTTTTGAAAAATGGATAAAAACTCCCAAAATACATCGCAAAGACGCCTTATTGACATTAATAATGGTTAGATATGGTCTTCAAAATATACCAGAAGACGTGAAAATAAATCTTAAGGCAAACATAAATATTATTTGTTTTAAACAAGCCGAAAAATGGATAAAAAGTGGAAGACATCGTGACCATTTCTGAATATCAAATTCAATTTGTTCAAATTCAAAATTCAAAAGTTGTAAAAAAGCTGGGAGAAAACCGAAAAACTTTGATGACTGCAGTGAAAAATCGTGAAAAAGATAGATCCAAAACCTTTTAGATTCAACTGACCATCGAGAAATTATTAAAGCTAGTGAGCGAGTGTTTCGAAAAATGAGAAAGCGAGATTTAGCGCCAGTCTTGTGAAAGATCTATCGGAAGCTTCATCCAAAAATTTAACTAATATTCTTCGACAAATGCTGTGTTCGCCTGATTTATCACTTTACAACTTCCGATTGTTTCACAAACTCGAAAAAAAAACAACCCGGGTACAAGAATTTGTGTCTATCGAAAAGATTCAAAGTGAATCGTAGCGCGTTTTGAAGGCCATTCTGGAGATGGTGTCAATTTAGTTCGCTCCAGGGATTAGAAAAAACGTTTGTTTAAATCTGTATTGACCGTGGGGAATACTTTGAAATGATACAAGAGATTCGGACAAATAATAGAAAACTTTTGAGAAAAGGTAAAAACTGGAATTACTTTTCGAATTCAGTTTTATATTCGCCAATGGACGCACACCATACAACTTAGGAGCTGTTTATAAGTTTGGAATATTTGCCGTATGACGTGCTGAATCAAAAAAAATTGAATTTTTGAATTGGAGACACACAAGAAGAGAACAATGGGTAAATGGCATATTGTGCTGACCAATACTTCAAGTAATCGAGGAATCGACAAATCTAATAATGGTGTCAAAATGACTTTCGGATTTGTCATAGAACCATAGGACCCTTTTAATGAGCGTAAAAACATAGTACGTGTAGGCTCACTAAATGCGAAAAGCTATTCCATATACAATTTATGGAATACAAAGGATTTTTGGATTTTTCCTCTGGCTTCCCAATATATCTGTGGTCACAACTCGTAACAGCCTAACTCGAGTTAGGACACAATTGAGTTATTAGCACCATCGTATTCAGCGTATCTAAATTTATTTGCTCTAAATTTTTCATGTTTGTATCTCTTCTAGGAGGGCAATTAATCCTAAAAACCTAATAGCTTAAGTTATTTTTCTAAATGACTGTTTTGGCATAACTGCCTAAGTCAATTTAGGATTACAACAAATATAAACATTATTTTTTCATCATTGCCTAAATCAACTTAAGTCATTGATTCAAAAAAATAAAGAAACAATTTTATTTTCCCAACTTAAGTTAAGCTCTTATTCCGAATTACAATTTGGTTTTTTGATAAACATAAATTGAGTTAAGGTCTTTCTCCAAACTTAAAGTTTTTTATTTAATCTGGAATAATAGCGTAACTCAACTTGAACTTTTTGACTTTCTTTCGTTTAACAATTCATAAGAGCCTAAGTGTCCTTTTCGACAATATCTTTTGACTGCGAGAATAAACAACTATTTTTTGTTAACAACTAAGTAAAGAAATTCGTTTCCTTGGAATCTGTAGCAAAGTTTAAAAAAAAAAAACACCTTCTCTTGATTTTTAGTGAAGATTCAAAACTTTAAACTCCTGTACTGAAAATATTGAAAAACAGACTTAGGCTGTTATGGGTTGTGACCACAGATATATTTCCCGATATATTGCTATGGCATTTTGAAAATATCGATATTAAATACATTTCTGCCTTAATAACCAACTTTTTGTTAATTAAAGAAAAATTTTGCGATAGCAATAGTATGCTATGAACACATGTTGCACATATTATAAAACGTTTCAAGATCCAACAATATCATATTTATAATACAACAGCTGTCATCATTAAAGAAATTCGTTGCTTTTAACTACGTAATTCGATACGTCGCCCACAAAATGCTGTAAGCATAAGAAAACATTACTTAATTCATCTGCAACAATCACGTATTCCCAATTCAGTCTCTGCACCACCAGTCAGTCCCCACCGATATGTTTTCTTATTTATTTAAAATAATCTCATAAATTGCAAAGTCTCCCTCTGTATTTGAAACCCCTAAAGAAACACTTCATTTGGTATTGTATTCATATTTTATATTCTCATACATTGTTCAAATAGCAGCATTTAATCATTTTGTGAATTGTGGCCAGCGGAAAATGTTTTAATTGTTGTCTTTAAATAACTTGGCGTAATACGTTATTAAATCGTAAATATTTTAATGATTCCTGTT
Organism: Philornis downsi; assembly: GCA_019455685.1. Lineage (NCBI taxonomy): Eukaryota > Metazoa > Arthropoda > Insecta > Diptera > Muscidae > Philornis > Philornis downsi. Next base: position 87,691 of record JAHXMU010000649.1, on the reverse strand, counting down.
GGTCTCTTTGGCATTCACAGTGGACGCGTTAAGCACATTCGCATACTACAATACCGACGATAATGTATTGAGTGTCGCACTGAATAGACCACGAATGGCGCAAGGATATTCATTTAATGCCAGTACAAACACACATCTACATATAAATACACACACACACACACACACACACACGCTACATCCGTTAATTGTATGCAATTAATTGCTATTTCCCTGAGGAGACAACCAACGTACACACAGTCACACGAAACAATAACAAAATGTATAATCGATCGAACACAAAAGGGAAACAAAGAATGATAAATCAACAATAATGCATTAATCAAAATAATATGAAACCATTTGTATTTAACAGGATATTTTAAACATATTTAATATATAAAATAAACGATTTGTAATAATTGGGGTTTTGCGTTTGTAATCAGCGTGATGCTTAAACATGTGGAATTATACAAAAGATGAAATTTCGCTTAATTGTAATTTTAATTATCAATTTCTGCCATTTTGTAAATTGTACCAAGGATTCATAAATACTAAAGGATGGCTGACCAACATAGCTGAGTCTGGGAATCAATACAAAACTTGTTTTTTAATTCATATTAATGAGTTTTTCATTATTCATTTGAAATAAGAAATAATAATTCATAATATTAAGTAGTAATAATTTATTAATTTATTTTTAAAAGTAATTTTACTTATATTGTCTCTATGCTCTTGGCAACATTATTCATTACTGCCTGCGGAAATGTAGATCGATTTATTGCAATTACGCCTTCGAGTGCCTTAAATTATGCAAAATTTGTTGTTTTAATTTTGGAAATTTAAAATTTGCAATAACCAAGTAAGAAAAATTTAGCTACGGTAGGTTCAAATGAACTTGGGGCCAAAGGAATGTCGATTTTCTTGAAATAAATTTATTTGGGAATTTACGATGCAATTTTAATTTCTGAAACTACAAACAGAGTTAAAAGCGATTCTCGTTCGGCGTACTTCTGAAAAAAAAAAAAATTTTCTCAACACCTTTAAATAATTCCTTGGGAGCAACATTCATTAACCACTCCGTAGTCTAATGCCTGTAGTACGGCCAAGCCGAAGCTTATAAACCATATCAAAAATACGAGTACGTACGAGCGTTTTGATTTTATCTTTATCTAGTAAAACTCGTATTGCTTCCAGTTAATGCATATACAGGCTGGCGCGCGAATCGTGCTACAAACACAAAACGGGGACTAATGGGGACCGTTAGTTAAAAATGCTAAAAATTTTTTTTTAATCAGAACTGTGCCGAAAACTTATTCGGAGGATCAACTGCACACAAATTAATATCCAGAAACTCTACATTCCGCTGGCCCCCCAAGGCCAACTGACCTGACTGTACCAGACTTTTTTTATGGGGTTATGTCAAGCAAGAGGCGTACAGAACGGAACCAAGGAATTTGACTGAATTGAAGCAGTTTATTAACATAATACTTGAGGCTATCCCGCAATGAACAATTTTCTGTCGCATATGCGTGAATGAGTATGGAGGTCATTTGCGATATATTGTCCTTAAAACCAAAAAGTTATATCAAATAAAATTGAATTCTCTATACAATAAAAAAAAATTAAACGTATTGTTTATAAAAAATGTTATTTGAATTTTTTATTGTAGCACAGTTAGTGAGCCAACCTATTAAAAAAAAAAAAACAAAAAAAATTATTTTTTCAAAAGCTGGGTTTAGTTTGGATCTTTTTCTTCTGGACCAATTTACCCCTGTAGGCCATAATGTCGTAGCCGATATGACTCATCGTTATACCAATTCGCCTTTCCTTTCGTACACAGTAGGGCCGGTCTCTTAAATTTATGATCTGGGATGGCCAGCTAATTACTATTACATGTAGGCTATTGTTATTGAATAAGAGGTATGTTTGTTGAAAATTATTGAAAATGTCCATTACTTTAAATTCAATCCTTGTATACACCATATTTCGTCTCCTAGATGGATTGCAGCCACTTGCCCAAAACGCGATTTATAGTGTAGAAATTATACTGAAATAGTGTAAAGGACGTTATACAGATATATTGTATAGGAAACGCCTTATTATTATACATTATATAAAAGAAATTAAATTTTAATTTATTGCAGAGTTTAGGTGATGAAATTATGGAAGAAATTATAAAAAAAACGGTCACATTTGGCGAAATGTTGTGTCATCAAGACAATGCTCCATTTGACACTGCCACTATTGCGATTTCCAAAATTAATGAATTAAAGTTCGAATTGCTTCATCACACACCTTATTCACCAGATTTAGCTCGTTTAAACTATTTTCTATCTCCTTGAAACTTGAGAAAATGATCATTTGAAAGGTCTCAGTACAATCAGTACTAAAGTCGATCTAGATTCTACTCTGCGGGAGTCTGCTCTTTTTTTTACAACTGTAAAATATTGGATAGCAGAGTTTAAGCGGGGCCGTACAAGCTGCCAAGACGACCACCGTAGTGGTCGGCTAATTGAGGTGTCCATGCCAGACACGGTTAAATAAATAGTATTGGCTAATCGCCGGCTAGCTAGTTGAAATGATTGGCATTTCAAAATCTACTGTACATCGTACAGTGACCGAAGATATGAACATGAGAAAGTTGTGCGCAAGATGGGTGCCGCGCTTGCTTTTAATAGACCAAAAACAGTGTAGTGAAGAAGTTTCAGTAAAGTGTTTGGTGATGTTTCATCGCATTAAACCGTATTTTCAGGTTGATTTATAACCTTGAATGAGACAATGGCATAGTCAAAGCAGTGGATTGGAATGGAAGGATCGTGTCTAAAGAAGGCGAAGACGGTTACATCTGCTGGCACGGTCATGACGTCTGTTTTTTTGGGATGCGCATGGGATTATTTGTACTGATTGTCTTTAGAAAGGAAAAACCATCGATTAAATTGTGGGGAAAAGACCGAATTTGGCAAAAAAGAAAGTGTTGTTCCATCCAGACAATGATCCAGTTCACACATCCACTATTGTAGTGGCCAAAAATAGTGAATTAAAGTTCGAACTGCCTTGCCACGCACCTTATTCGCCACATTTAGCTGCCTTGGTCAATTTTCTATTTCCAAACTTGAAAAAGTGGCTTGGTGGTAAAAAATTTATCAATAATGAAGTGGTGGAGTCTGCGGTTGATGGTCATTTGAAGAAGTATGACAGTTCTTACTACAAACAGGATATAGAAGCTATTGAAAGGTTGTAAAGTTTTCTTTTGTGGCAAAATCATTCGCCATAGACAGGCACGGCTGGTGATCACTTGGTGCCATGTCCAAACTGTAAGATGGATGGATAAAAACTTAGAAAGCAAGTTCCCGCAACTTCTGGCGAGTCATTATCAACGCGTTTGTTCAAGCTTTGCCCTGATGGAACACATATTTCCTTTTCTCTAGATCGTACTTGCCCCCACTGGGAGATAATTTTCCTTAGTCGATTGAATTGTTGACAATGTTCTTGCCAATCCTAACAGAGCGTGGTGCATGTTTGACATAAAAATTACCAGAACGAAATCTACGAAACCGAAATTGCTCCTGATTGTTTGTTATAATAACAAGATCATAAACACACATTTCCTGGCTTGCTTTATCGACGGAAAACTATGACACAATTTCTCTTCGCTGGTGTCCATCACGATGCCTACTCAAACAATACTGAGCCAAGCGATCACAAAATTGCCTAAGTAGTTATGGAGTATGCACTTTTACCCTCCTAACGCCATCTAGCGTAACACGATGGCATTAATGCAACGCTAGATACAGATTCCTAAAGCCATCTATTGGGACAATAATGGACTTCTTTTTATCTATCTATATTATATATCTCAAACTATGAATTGTTCATTTACTTTGGATTATTAATGTCGATTTCAATTGTCATTATATGTCAAGAAGATTGCCTGATTAATTTATATCCGATATTTTTTGAAATTCTACTATTGAGATGCCATTTGAAATGCGGAATAACTGTGTACGTTAAAAAATATTTGGCATTCAATAAATTTCCTAAAATTTTTTAGCCCATTTCGGGCATTGAGATTTGTGGAAAATATTGAAACATTTAATTAGGAATAATTTCGCTTCTCTTAATTTATGAAATTCGAAATATAAGTACAGAATGTCAAGGGTGTCCAAACAAGAACGCAAGATTTAAATTTGTCGCCATTCGAAGTGTCATTGTTTGACATTTAAACAATTGTTATTGTTTGTTGTTATTCTCAAACTCCATCCACCTCAATTCGGCACCGAGCTCAGCAAATTGGTGTCTCCAAATCCACTATGCAGCGAACTTTGATTTGCATCTTCATGCATACAAAGTTCAATTGACTCAGGAGCTGAAGCCAGCTGACCATGGACAGCGAAGGGAGTTCGTTAATTGGGTATTGGAGAGATAGCATGAAAATGCTGATTTCGGCAATGAAATCATCTTCAGTGACGAGGCCCATTTCCATCTTGATGGCTTCGTCAATAGGCAGAATTGTCGCATTTGGGGTGAGGAAAATCCTCGAGTGATTCACGAGAAGCAAATGCATCCTCAACGTGTCACTGTGCGGTGTGGATTTTGGGCTGGAGGAATCATTGGACCTTTTCTATGAAAATGAGGCATGTCAAGCGCAAACAGTCAATGGTGTTCGGTATCGTGAAATGATAACCAGTTTTTTCGTGCCTAGAATTGAAGAAATGAAAATGGAGGGCATATGGTTTCAACAAGACGGCGTCACATGTCATACAGCCAGAGAAGGAATTCAATTGCTGCATCAGTCGTTTAAATCTTGCGTTCTTGTTGTGACACAAATTAAAACAATTTGTTATTAGTGGCGTTGTTTTATTCTTATCCGTCGTCTGCTTGTCTGGCATCAAAACCGAATTGCTAACGTGGTTCTAATACCTAACGGATTTCTTCGGCCATCCATGATAAAACAATGGATCTTTGGGAGACTTGCTGAAGGTCTTTCAGTAGACTATTTATAGCTAGTTTCAAATTTCATATCGTTTTAATTCGTGTAATTGTTCTAGGTACCTGACAGAAGGACTTCTATAAGCGACGTGAGGACCGAGACTTACTCACTATTGTCACTCTCGTTGATTTGGAAATGAAGACATCTGGCATGAATATGAACGAGAAAATCGTGACTAATAAAAGACCTTCAAAGGCATAAGCTTCGTTACGGTGAGTATGCGATGTGACAGCATTTGCATTCAGCAGCATAAAATATACATACGTACATACATAATAACACAGCATACAGGTTACGAAATAACTATTCTCTTGCAGTGTGTAGAAGATTATTTTAAATCGTAACCTACTCTGCTATTCCTTCATGGAATTTAATGGAATTATTTTTTCCACTACCAATTTCACAAAGAAAAAAAGGAAATACAACTTTGAAATCACGTGGCACCTTTCAAGTATATTTTGCTGTCTATCAAAGAAAGAGAGAAAACTTCCTGACTTTAGTTTGATTCTTTCCCTTTTGTACAAAGTAATTGCCTTTCGAATCAAAGTTGCAAAGTTTTCCGAAAAAAATTCGCCTTTTTACCTTAGGATAAAGTGTGTTGTTATTTGTCAAAACAAAAATAAAAAAAAAATCTTTTGCATTTCTTTGACGAAGTAACTGTAAAATGAAAAAGAAATATGAAGGCTTCTACAAACTGTTCCCAAATTAAATTTGCATTTTCGGATTTTGAACAGAGAATGGAAAAACAAGTTTTCAAACTTAATTTGAATGGATGTGACTTTTTCACAGAAAGCGAAAATGAAAGTTACCCAAAAGCAGGAAGCAGGAGTTGACACAACTGCCGGTGTCACAGTCATACGTATACGTTGACATTTTGCCAAAATATACATGAGTAACCATCTAGACGGCAAATTATTTTACTACGAAATTTTATGCTTTCAGCTTTTTTTGTTTGAAAAATATTTCTATTGGACATGAGCACTGCTCCCCAGAAAACTAAAATAATATAAACATAATTTAAATTTTTGTTATTTCTCAGTTCAACAAAAATCTTATCATGTCAACACAGAATGTTTATACATTTTATTCTGCTAAGTCTCAAAGGATCTTTAATCAATAAAAAGCCGAAAATAAAACATTCTTGTATATGTTTATTCAAGGAATAGGATAACAGAACAGCTAAATCCCCAGTGCAAACAGAATTTATTGAAAATGTCTCACAGAGACTAAAGATTTTCATGTGCAATTAAGGACATCAATTCTATGAAATAAACAATAGAAGTTTGTTATACACAGACTGCATTTATTTATTGCTTTATTTATTTATCTGGCATTACTTGTACCACAAGGCTTAATGTACAGGGTGGCGCAATAGAACGTGCATATTGCATCATTTTTTTTTTGCGGAGTAGAAAAGGCGCGGGCGGAGGGGCGCCTACATCGTTGGGTTGGCGGGCTCATGGAGTTTTAGTCGCTATGAATCACTTCGACGAGAAGCGTCGCGCATTTTGCGTGAGCGCATTTTACGAGAACTCTCGTTCATATATTGCAATTAGGCGACTATATTGTGCTGAATATGGACTACGGCGAATTAGTGAAGCTCCGAGTGCTAATTTAATTAAAATATGGGTAAAGCGTTTTGAAAAGACCGGTTCAACATTTGAACCACAAGCAAATGGTCGCCCAAGAACATCTAGGACCGAAGACAATGTTGAGAGAGTTATGGAGTCAGTACGAGGAAATCCACAAATGTCGACTCGCAAGAGATCGTCTGTCTTACAATTATCGCGATGAAGTTTGCAACGAATTTTAACATTGGATCTTAAACTGCATCCATATAAGCTGCAATTAACACAAGAATGGAAAGAGTCTGACTTCATAGCAAGGCTTGCATTTGCTAATGAAATGCTTAGTCGATTTTCCAATTTTGACAATATCTTGCGAAGGAAAAGCAAGATTATATACACTCATGAACCTCTTCGCCTATAAAGAGTAGCGCATAAGCAACGTTAACTGCGACTATATTGAATGCGTTCTAGTTCATCATTTGGTTTTAATTCGTGAACCAATTGCGTCTTATATGCGGAAAGATGTAACATATGTAAAATTCTTTGCAAAGACCGCCTAGACATTTCTAACTGCTGAGAACGTCGGCTGGTGTAAGTTTCGGGGTTGTCCTCAATACTTGCCATTTGCACTCGAGCAATCGTCACTTCATTTCGAACTGCACGAGGTCTTTCAGCACGCGATAGATCACAGACAGCCTCTTGCTGCCCAAAACGCTGAACCAATCGGTAAATTGTTGGAGCGCTAGGACCATTTCGAACATGAAAGAAATTTCGATGTGATCTGAATAATCGAATGCTGACTTTCAAAGTAAAATTGAGCAACTTTGGTTCTTTGTTCTGTGCTGAGCCTTTCCATCATAAATTTCCCAAGTATTATTTAGTTAATTCTGTAAAGAGACGAAAAAAAAGGCTTAAACAAAAAATCTATTCACTGATCAAATCTTAACGTTGATTATGCGCTACCCTACATAATGATATAAATTTTACACGAATAAATAGACCAAGTGGCTTAAACTCGGAAAGACGTAGAAGTTTGATGTCGGAATGGCAGTTTATATCTTTGGAATTCACTATTTTCACGTATACTCATAAAATTCATAAGCAATTCAGGGAATTTTAAAAAAGTTATTTTTGACCATTTCTTGGATTATTACTGTAGACTTTGTGTTTGAGGTATCCCCACAAATCTTGTTGCAACCAAGTTCTGGAATTCACTATTCTTGAACTTTCAATTTCTGGAGCCAAAAATCCGTCCAACATCTCAACATAGCGTTCCGTATTAACCGTGACGTTTTGGCCCCGCGCCATAGATTGCTGCCCATATTGTCACTTTAGGACTATGCAATGGTTTCTGGTGTTTGATTTTGGGATTTTCACTGTTCCAGTAACGACAATTTTGACGGTTTACGAACCCATTCATAAGGAAATGAGCCTCGTCAGAGAAGATATTAGAACAATAAATAGAACAAAATTAGAACAATAAATTTTGAAAACTCTATAAAATTTTGTACCATAAAACGATATGTGAATATATCTTTTTCAAACCGTACACATATCCTGCCACAGCATTATATGCCAAATTCAATTTCATGAGGATGGCAGAGTCACTACTACGAGAGCGGTACCGAAACTAGCCGACCTAACAAAAAGAGAAACAAAAAAGTTGGGAAACATTTTCTTTATTTTTTAACATAATCTCCTTTTAGCTCAATACACTTTGTCTATTGATATTCAGTCTATTCAATACCCTGTTTGTAGCAAGAACGGTCAAACTCCTTAAAATAGCCATCAACCGCAGACAATACCTCTTCATTTTTAGCAAATCTTTTATCACCCAGTCATTCTTTCAAGTTTGGAAATAGAAAATAGTACGAGGGAGCTAAATATGAAGAGGTATTGTCAGCGGTGGATCAATTTGAACTTTAATTTAATAATTTTTACTAATGTATAACTCGCTCGTACAATTTGCGACTTTTATTAAACGAAAAAACACTTTCTTTTTCGTTTTTCCATAACTTCATCACGTAAACGCTGCAATTAGTTGTTTCTCGTATAATATTAGTCATTGACGGTTTCTACTTTTTACTGATAAGCAATAAAAATAATTCCATGCGCACCCTAAATAGCGGACGCCATTACCTTTGCCTGCAGATAAAACTGTCTTCGCCCTCTTTCAGCACGATTCTCCCATTCCAGTCCACTGCTCTAACTGTTTCTTCGTTTCAGGTGTAAAAAGGTGGACCCATGTCTAATCCCTGGTTGTAAATTGGCGCAAAAATTCGTCTTTATTACGGTGAAATATCACCACACACTGTACTGAAGTATCTTCACGACGCTGTGTTTGCTATATTGAAAGCAAACGCGGCACCCTTCTGCGCACAACTTTCTCATCTTCAAATCTTCGGTCAACATACGATGTATAGCACTTTTTAAAATGCTTTTAATTTCATCAAGCTCATGCGACTTCAATCGACAATCATCCAATACCATTTTGTAGATTTTCTTAACCGTGTCTGGAGTGGACACTTCAATTTGTCGACCACGACGCTGTTCATCTTGGCAGCTCCTACGGCCTCATTTAAACTCTGCTACTCGTAAACGAAGGAGCAGACTGCCACAGAGTAGAATCTAGTTCGGCTTTAATATTGGTTGGACTGAGAGCTTCCAAATGGAATTATTGAATTACATAATGGTGATCAATTCTTTTCCATGTTTACAAATTCACTGAGATCGTTTAATTTTGATGAAACTTGAAAGCTTGAAACTTAAAATATACGTATTATATTATAAGGTTGCCACTTTTGATCAAAATATTTTTTTTCCAAAATACTAGCACCACCCATACGTCAGGCCGGCTAATCTTAGGACTGCCTTGGTAACAAATATTTCACACCCATGTAACAGAGTAGGCACAATATAAGTTTTACTCAGAAGGAGACGGATATTTATAGGTGTAAAGTAATGAGTGTTCCAAAGAGTTCGTAGCAGTGCATAAGTTTTTTCAGCCGCAGAGATTATGTGACCAGACCACGTGAGTATGTTTTGCTAAAAATGATGCCTAGATTTTTCGACACTAATACTATTTCTACTCTTTGGTTATTAATAACAATTTCAGGATCAAATATATTATGCACCACACCCCAGAAAGATAACTATCGGAAATGTCGATAGAGTAACAGAAATCGTCAACTCCTACCGTCATGTAAGCATTGTTTCGTTTGCCAATGAGCTAAACATTGAGCAAACAACTGATTGGAACTACTTGAAAAAGCCTAAATACAAAAAATAAAACCCGATATATGGGTGCCACACAAGTTAGCCTCAAGGATCAAATTTCTATCTACAAAACGCTGTTAAATAGCAACAAAATCGACCCATTTCTGAAACGGGTGTTCACTGATGATGAAAAGTTGTCACTTACGGCAATATCAAGCAAAAATGGTCAAGCCAGTGTTGAAGGTCATGGACATTTTTTGCCCTGTCTTTGACGAGATTGGTAGGAAACCATATGCTATAAGCTACTCCCTTGTGGCTAAACATTTAATTCGTATCTATACTATTAATAGTTGGGGACTGCCTGAAGAAAGCAATCACCTAGAAGTGACCAGCTTTGCCCAATAGGAGAGAAGTTATGTTCCATTAGGACAAAGCCACACACATCGATAGTGACTCGCCAGAAACTCCGTTAGCCTGATTGGGTGGTTTTTATGCTTTCACCTTATAGTACAGATATGGCAACAAGTGATTAGCACCTGTTCCTGTCAACGAGAAATAATTTTGCTGGCGAAAACTTCGAAATTCAACAAAAGCTTGTAAAGATCGGCTGTCCCATTTTTCTGAGAATAGGAAGGAGAACTTCTATAAGAGGGAAACATAATGGAATTACTTCGAAAATGGCAACAAGTTATCGAACCAAACGGTGTATATTTGACCCAAATTTGAATCATCATAACAATGCTGGAAAAAATGAAGAAAATCATGCAAAAATAATGCATTTCTTTTTACTACACCTTGTAAAAGAACTAAATTCATAATTTTATATAAATGTACGAAGCACGATGAATATTGCAGAGTTCCCCAAATTCAATAAGTTTCTACTATGCTTTTAAACTCTCTGAAAAGACCTATTGCTTAACAACAATACCGAACATCAGTTTGAGAAGCTTTTACTAGACTTGTCGCTTACCCGACTACAGAAATGTCAGATACATCGAAGTTATATCGCCCAAAGGAAGACTTGATTGTTACGTCGGTTTTCGAATCCTCGATCTTATGCACGATAGTCACGTGTACTGAATATCGCGCCGAATTTCTCTATTTTTCTGAAATCGGAAATCCTGAATTTATTTACACTTTTTCTTCTTTTTTTGCTAAATCACCAAATGTGTGATTTAAAGTAATCCAACAGCCCTAAGAAGGTGCAATCAAATGCATGAAGTGTCGTCCTTGAATGTACTTATGCAGCACTTGTGACATAAAAGACAACGGAAAACGTGCCAAAGTACTGTATTTGTCTGATACCAAATATGGATGATACAAAATATAAAACTCACAACTGAAAGACAAGTCATTCATCGAATATTCAATAAACCGTGGCCACACAAAAATATTCGTACGAGGTACGTCCCAAAACTAGGCCACTTGATGTATAGATAGTGCCAGTAGTTAAAAAAAATAATACTTTTTGCCATATCTGAAAAATGGCAACCTTATGTATGTTTTAAGTTTCAAGACGCCACGTTGTTTAGTATTTTTATTTGACCCACAAAAGTAAACGATTTCATTGAATTTGTAAACATGAAAAAAAAATAGTCACCGTTATGTAATTCAATATTTCTATTTGAAAGATCTCAGTACAACCAGTATTAAAGTCAAAATAGACTCTGGGGCAGATAGAATCTGCTCCCTCCATTACAATTGTAAAATATTAGGTTGCAGAGTTTCAACGAGGCCGTACAAGCTGCCAAGACGAACACCGCAGTGACCGTCCAATTAAGGTGTCCACGCCAGACCCGGTTAAAAAGATCCAAAAAATGGTATTGGGTAATCGGCTGAAGGTGCGGAAGCTAGCTGAAATGATAAGTACTTCAAAAAGTGATGTACATCGTTTATTGACGAAAGATTTGAAGATGAGAAAGCTGTGCGCAAGATGGGTGCAGCGTTTGCTTTCAATAGAGCAAACACAGAGTCGTGAAGATGCTTCAGCACAGTGTTTGGTCATGCTTCACGGTAATAAAGCCGAATTTTTGGGCTCATTTATAACCATGGATGAGGCAAAGGAACAGTCAAAGCAGTGGATTGGAATGGGAGAATTGTGCCCAAAGAAGACGAAGACGGTTCCATCTGCAGGCAAGGTGATGGCGTTTGTTTTTTTTGAATGCGTATGGGATTATTTTTATTGAAAAACGAAAAACTTCGGAAACGAAAAACTTCGAATATTATGTTAATTTATTGTAGCGTTTAAAAACGGGTGTTTCATCAAGACAATGCTCAAAAATTAATGAATTAAAATTGGAATTGCTTCATCACGCGCCTAATTCGCCAGATTAAGGTACATTTATTGATTATCTTCAGAAAGCAAACATTGTCAACGGGGAATATTGTGATAATTTATTGTATTGCAGCGTGTTGGTGATGAAATTATGGAAAAAAGGCCGCATTTATCTAAAGTGAAAGTGCCGTTTCATCAAGACCATGCTCCAGTTCACACATCCACTATTGCGATGGCCAATGGTAGTTAACTAAAGTTCGAATTGCTTCATCATGTACCCCACTCAATACCCAGATTTAGCTCCCTCGGACTGTTTTCTGTTTCGAAACTTGAAAAAATGGCTCGCTGGTACAAGATTTGCTAACAGTGAAGAGGTGTTAATGGCTGTTTTAAAGAGTTTGACAGTTCTTATTATAAACAGGGTATAGAACTATCGCAAACATACCGAGCTAACAGGAGATTATGCTAAAAGTAAAGACAATTTTTCCAAACTTTTTTGTGTCTTATTTGTTATAGCGACTAGCTTGGGGACCGCCCTCATACATATAAATACACGTAAAGGCAATACTAAATAAAACTGTTCATGAATAATATTATTGTTTAACTCTCTAGACATTGATTGCAATGAATAATTAACAATGGAAATATGTACTCAAATTTTGCTCTGCAATGAAATAAAGCAATACCTAAAAAATTTCATGAAAAATCCCAGTTGAAATCTTCCAAAATGTTCATTGGAAACGGTAATTTGTAATATATAACCTTGGAACCGGCCTAAAATTTCGTATGTATATTAAATTAGAAAATTAAATAAATATTATGAGTATTTTGTGGCTTACAATTGTTCACATCTATTTCGGTTATAACTAAATAGAATATCAAAGAGAATTCTTAAGCCAGGTAAATTGCTTTGACTCGGTTTAAATATGTAATAAATTCTGCTAAGGAAAAAACATAACCCAAAAGTTTCGCATGAGATTGACTTAGAATATCACTACAGTTAAACCACAGGATACACATATGCATACATATATATATACACACATATTTATCCTTTATATACATACATTTGTTTGCACATTGTATGTGAATATGTTGTGATGGCAAATCATGGTGTGAGTTTTGTTTGAATGACTGAGTATAGGCCACGTTCAAATATGTTATTAGTAACATCAACAAGAGCAACAATGCCAACCAACATTGGCAATGGGCGCAGGCTTTGCCAAGTAACAAACAAGTGTTGTTCTGTTTGCCCTGCACATACACTCATATACGCATACATGGCTAAAAGTAGTAGTGGTAGTAGTACCATGTCCTTGTTGTAAGTTTTTCTACGCCTCATTTATTTGGCTTTGCATCTGAGGGGATGTCTATCTTACCATGTCACTGTCAAGGCTGTTAACAATTTACATATTTTTTTCTGAGCATTTTGTTGCTTCTTCGTTTCATTTACAGTGGTTTATCAACATGTAGCAAAATCAGCTTCCACATCGCGCCATACGATAGCGATAAAGCGATAGGAAACGGTTATATCCTCTTTACAGCTAAATAATTTTTGGCCACAGCGTCAATCAATTTGCAATTGGAATCCACAGGAATATTTGCACAAAAACTACTGATATTTTAAAGTAAAGTCATAAACATTGAAAACAGTTTCCAGCCCAACTCACTCCACTCCACACACAATTTTCATAATTTTTTGCTTACATATTATATTGAATACGAACAATATATATGTACAGACTTCACCCAATGGTGCCAGTTTTCACAACGTATCAAGGCCGGAAGTAGCCAATGGCACGAGTTTCGAAGTGAAGCTATACGAGTAGTATCAGCAGTATCACATATAGTATTACACTATTTCAATATCATTTAAAAGCTAAAATGGAGAGGGTTGCAATGAAATAAAGGGCTTTTCAAATAGGACGAGTCGATATTGGCTACGTTTGTGTTGCTACGATGTTTCGGCGGTGTCTGCCAAATCAATAGGTCAAATTACACGATTAGGCAGTGCTTACAAATGATAGTGAAAGGGTCGGCGCTCAAGGTTTTTCCAATTAAGAAACCTAAATTTTTGACAATTTAAATTCTTCTATTTCAAAATGTCAATGTACCGAAAATATTTGAAATTTTTTAGAAAAATATTGTAGTTCGTTACACCCATCTTTAACTCAGATAATAGTGTCGAGTCTATCCGGGGAAGCTTCGCAAGCTGCATGAATGTGTTCTACTCTCGAAGAAGATCAATCTCTAAAGCGTTGACCTTTAACTTTCCGACACTCAACAAAAACGAGTGATGAGCGTTTTGTGTCAAAAAATGAGCGCGCTGTCATTAGCAGTTTAGCTGCTACAACATAATGAAGTTAGTAAGACTTCAAGTGCCTGCCCTTGTACTTTATAAACAAAATGAGTGTTCATTAGCGCAAACGTTACGCGACAGACCTGGTACTACTTTAAAGTCTTCTCCTACAAACTTTAATCTATAAAGAAGTGGTTTTGGTCGAACCCGTCTAGAATGGATATAATCAGATCACTCAGTCACAGTCCTAAATAGAATGTAGCAAAAAAATCACAGAGTGCTTATCACTGGCAGATTCTGACAAAATATAAATATATATTTATACGGTAATAGTCCACTACCAACCATATCCATTACGCGATTAAACAAATTTTATGCAATTAAAGCAAACAAATTCTAAATTATAAATGGTCTCCAATTCTCTTCTAAAGAAGGTATCTGAATGGGCGTTTTTATCTCGTTCAGTTATAGATCTAAAGTAGGATACACAAAAAAATGATAATAGGTAAAGTCTTAGTGCATTTATGAGCATATTTTGAAAATTATGAAATAAACAACATTTAGAGCTTAAAATCTCTTGTTTGGTGGTACCAGGTGATGCTCCAATATCACGAGTTATATTAGTCGATACCAAATATTACGCTTATCAATATATAATATGTATACTTAACTCCAGCATAGCAATTTCAAATTGATCGCATGGATGTGATTCTTGGCAAATCTGTCATCTTTTTTTTCGGATAACAGAAAGATTGTGGCAACTTCATTCATTTGCAATGCCAAACTGCGATTTGGGCAAATATTTCCAATGAGAACATTTCATTAGGATCAGTATAGTATTACTCCAAGACACCAAAAATCTAACCCTTCTTTCTCCAACTCTATATTATAGGGTTATTCATTGCATATAAGCCAATTTATTCGAAAACCGAAAAATCACATATTTTTTCAAGCCGACAGTTTTTGGGTATAATCAGCCTATATCAAAGCGTGTCTGTTTCTTTATCGGAATGTCATTTGACGGCAAGATAATGGTTAAAATTATATCTAAAAATATTGCAGAAGCAGATTAAGTTGAAAGTTCTGCAAAATCGATCCAGTTGGAAAACACTTTTAAATACAAAACTGTAGGAAGACCCCAATTTTGGATTATGGAATGACACAAACCCACACGAGGTAAAACAGATACCAGATCAATGATAAGCAATTTCTCTTGGCCCAAACTGAAAGAACATTTTCCTTGAACGATTTGTCAGCACGGTTATCTCTTGCGGAGGTGGCGTGCGATTGAACGTCGACAGCCTTTTTCATGTGGGGTTTTCTGACAATACAGATCAATGCCTATAAGCCGTAATGGGAGACTCAAGTCTGATACACTCAAAGTCAACATAATCCAAGCCATCGCTCTAATTCAGCCAAATCTATACAGAAGAACCATTGAAAATTGGATCTCTCGGTTCTGTGCCATCGTGGGAAGCCATGGAGGGCATTTGAGTGATGCTGAATGATAGCTTTCATACAAGAAAAGAATTTAGTTAATATTTACACACAACTTGTTTTATTTCACTTCAATATCGAGCCACCCTATTGGGAAAGCCTTTTAGTATTATTTTATATTAAAAATTTATTTAGCGCATTTATCAGGGGCACAATAAATAATGAGAGACTCAATATCAACCTTAATTTGAACAACTGCCACCGCATTGAGTTGAGCTTGAAACGGGATTTAGAATCATCATCTCTAAAAACCAACTGACTAAATATCATGCATCAAACAGTCAAACTACCACATTATTATTGTTCAATATTGTTTGATACTTTACGTTGAAACGATTTACACCCAAATGAAACCCTTAGTCTCGACAACATTTGATTTCAACATGGCATGGAACCAAGCATGACCTTATTGCAACAGTAATTTCTTAATTTCAGTTTATTTCGGGCTTTGGGCCGATATATTCGCTAACTATATCATATTCCGCTTTAGACTTTTGCCTTTGAAGCTTCCTAAAATCCTTTGGAGGAACCAGTTTATTGAGCTGCCATCAAAACTTAGAGTGACGAATTGGAGTTTGAAGAGACGTAGAAAACAGAAGCGCTTGGAATTCTTTACTATGTGCGCCATCTAATTAAGTGAGTTGCAATACATGTTTTTTTGCTTGATATAACAAGAAACTGGAGTAGTAAACTAAATTTATTTCTTATCTGAATTTACAGCTTCTAAACCCAAGAATTATAGGTTTAAGAGAAAAGTTATAAATCATTTTTGTATAGTGCAATGAAGTTCGTTCGTCTAAATGGCATTCAGGAACGAATAAATACTCTTTAACGGCACAACTACCCACCTCATCATAATGGTTTTAAAACGTAAAATACTAAATTTCTTATCATATTCATCTATACGAATCAAATGTAATATTTCAGTAACTCCAGTCTAGGATTTTGATCAAATAAACTTAAACAAATTTTAAGCTTTTCTACCAAATTTAAAGTTTGAAGTCAGACCTAAATCTCGTAGTTCATACAAAATATTGCAAGCAAACTCAATCTAAATTCCAGAGATTATACACAGTGGCTTATGATTATTGCACCCAATATGTTGTTAAAAGATGATGAAAGGGTTTTCTTCCAAGCGACAATTCTTTCAATTCAGTGTGTGGTACACATTTCCACATAGACAGGCCTGTTGCAGTAAAATTGCGGGGAAAACTCTCCAATAAGCTGATTTCAACAAAATGCGCATTTCGTTGGCCGCCAAATTCTTCTGACCTTACAGTACAAATTTTTTTTTGTGCGGCTTCTAAAGAAAGTTTACAAAACAAAGCCAATACATTTGGTTGATTTAAAGCAATCCATTGGTCACTGCTTCAGCCATTCAAACGACAATGAATAATGACGCAGGACATACGTTAAGGAGAGGGTAGGTCGTTTCAACTAAATTATTAAAAAAAATTAAAACGACTTCGTAAAAACATACTGTTTCTGAAATGAATAAAAAAAAAATGAAAAAATAAAAAAAAAGTTATTTTGAATTTCCGAACGTTACAATATTTATCAGCCACCCGGCGCAATTTATTATTCTATTCTTAAATTAATAATTAGTTAATAGTTAGCAAAAGCAACGTGGTTACTTAATCGGTTTTATAGAGAATTACACGACAATGTATTTAAAAAAATCGGTCAATTTCATTGAAGAGTCAATTTCACAGAAGGGGTATGCAAATGTACTCTATTTCATTCTGAGACCCTACATTCATTGTTTTAGGATGTGGTTAATCGGTCGATATTTTTAAATTATCCCAAGCATTAAAAAACAATGGAATAAGCATAATTTAGTTTATTACAGGTTACTTATGAGGTGATACAGGGAAGAAATTTCTTTTCAGAAAATCGGTGAATTTGTATGGTGCATACCCAAACCGTGGGCACCCCCCACCCGCCTACATTCTGGCCAAATACTAGTTTGTGCCGAGTTACGGCAGTTACCGTGCCCACCAGTCCGCCAAACAGACAAACGGACATGGCTCAATCGACATAAAGGTCATAAAATGTATTTGATCTAAAGATACTTGGTATTTGAAAAGCTTTCTACTGAGTATTACATTTTTAACCGTCTCAAATGATAGATATCCTCATTCCTCCGGATGAAGGTATAAAAACAGGAGCTTGCTCAAAGAAGCCGATAAATTTTCTGAAACGCTTGCACCCATCGTGTCCAAAAAACATTAGTTTTTTACGGCACCAAAAAGGTTGTTTCCCTTCGTTATCAATTATTCGCATTAAGTAATTAATGAAATGAAATATAGAGTGATTTTGTAAGATTTAAGATTTTCAGGTTGGCGGAACTAGTTGATAATGGCGTTCAAACGTCATCTGTCAAAGTGAAAAGTGTACAGTATAATTCCATTCCATTTCATCATGGAAATACTAACAAACGAGCAACGATTGCAAATCGTTGAAATTTATTATCAAAATTCGTGCTCTGTGACAAATGTGCATCGTTTAATTTGATGGTAGCCATAATCGACCTGCTGAATCAACAATTCATGCTGTCTCCAAAATTCGTATCAAATTTACTTTGTTGGACATAAAACCATCGACACGCATACGTAGAGTGTGTACCGAAGAAAATATCGCTGCCGTAGCGACCAGTGTTAATGACGATCGTGAAATGTCAATTCGTCGCCGTTCTCAGCGATTGGGCGTGTGTTACTCAACCACAAGGAATTTTTTTTTTTGCCCCAATTGGCTGAGTTGAACTTAGTCATCAGGACGGTGCAACATGCCACACTGCTCGTGAAACAATAGATATGTTGAGGGATAAATTTTGTGAGCAGCTTATCTCTCGATTTGGCTCTATGAGTTGACCCCCAAGATCTTGCGATTTAACGCCTCTTGATTATTTATTGTGGGGTTATGTCAAGTCGTTAGTCTATATGGACAAGCCGAACACTATTGAAGCCTTACAGGATAACATAACACGCGTTATTCGTGGAATACGGGCCGAAACGTTCGAAAAACCTGGACCTTCCGAATGGACATTTTGAGACAGAGCCGCGACAACATTTACATGAAATTATCTTTAAAAATTAAATGGCAAATTTATCGATTCCAATAAAAAAAACTTTAATATATGATACAAATTTGAGTGTTTTATTCGATTTTTAAAAAAACTACGATTAAAATCACCCTCTACCAAAAAAAAACAATTTTCAAAAAATACATCTTCTGCAGGCACCAATCAATTGAAAGTTAAGATTAAAACCTTTCATATCACACCAAAATCGAAGGATTACGAAACCCCTTTAAAAGCGTATTTAATTTCCAAATTGACCGTGAAAATATTAACTGTGAGATGCACAATACATATAAATATCAAAAAGTCAAAAAATATTATTTTCAGCTAGTTGCTAGTTTTTGTTGTCTGTTGAAAATGTAATACCTTTTCTACATAGCGTAATATCTTTGCAATCTTGTTGACTCAAAAAAATTGTCTCCATAAAAGCGGAATTACAAATTTTTATTTATTTCTAGTATTTTATTTAACTCCCATTTTGATATTAATCTAAAAACACAATTACACAGGACTATCTATTTAATAGTGCCGATATGGCAAGTCTACCAGCTGTTAAATACCTTACATCTGAAGTGTTATTTATTTACTGAAAGGTTTGTCATTATGCGAATATGGATCGTTTAACTACCAAAGAGCGCGTAAACATAGTTAAAGCATTACGGCATGGTTACGGTCGTCATAATCGACCTATTGTGAAAGAAATTAGCATTTCCATTATGCGAATATGGATCGTTTCGCAAACGAAGAATGCTTACAAACAGTTAAAACTTACTACAAAAGTGGTGATTCAAACGTGGGCTATGAGTCGAACAAAATTTTCCTCAGCGATGAAGCTCATTTCTCACTTGGTGATTACGTCAACAAACAATATTGGCGCATAAGAAGCTCGGAGAACCCAGAAGTGGTCGTGGAAAAGTAATTTCATCCGGAAGAAGTGACTATTTGGTGCACATTATGGTCTGGAGCCTTGTTGTTTTTTTCGAAAATGACGCTGGAGGAATTTCAAAACGCTCCATTGCTGGCTGCAACCAATCCAGGGACGATCATTTAAATGATATTGTATTTCGTACATAATGACAAGGTCCAAGCATTACATTGAAATAAATATTTAACTTTACTTCGGTATTATATTAGTTCGTGGTTGGCTGCTGAATATAATATTTGAAATTTCCATAGTTAGCACTGACGGCCTTAAGAACTGAATACGAAAGAAACATTAAAAATAGTCACATTTTCGCTATTTTTTCCGCTACGCCTCTTTGTGTGACTTAAAAATATGCCTTCTAAGACGAAATTATTCGCGCATATAGAAAGGTATAGTAATAGAGTAAAAATTGTACCAAAAGTTAACAAGCAAAGATTATGAAATATGGCTACGCATCGATAGAATTTTGCAACAGATACGCAGAATGTACAGCAATTATGGACACAGCACTTCTATAAGCTTGTGGTAGACAGCAAAAGCCTGACCAGAATAACAAAGTTGTGGGTCCTGATAATCATCACGACCGCCCGATTAGCTAGTCGACAGAGCTGTTTAAGACTGACTGGGTTGAGCTGATAACCAGCATGCACTATTTTCTAAACATAATTTGGCTCAGCAAATACATGCCTGACGATTGGAATTTAAATCTATTATGTACAGTGATTAAAAAAGGCAATTCTAATGGGCGTGGCAACTACCATTGTATCAGTCTATTAGCAGTCACTTAAAAGGTTCTGCCGAGTGTGACATGTGAAAAAACTAAAACCTATTCCAGACGAGCTATAGACCTGCTAAATCCACATGAAACCAGATATTCATAGTACGACAAATCACAGAGAAAAACCAAGAAAAACAGATTAACACATACCACTTCTTCGTCGACTATAAAGACGCCATCGGAAAAAACTGTATGAAGCCAAAATCGAATTTGATATTTCTGAGAATCGTATACATCTTTGTAGAATAATACTGATCGACAAGAAATGTATAGTAAAAGTAAGCAAAAATCTTAGTCAGGCATTACGTCTTGGCTCAGCCATGAATAAATCTAATTATGTCAGCCACGAGATTAAGAAAACGAGTCGACCGAACAAAGGAGACACAAAGAAGCTGGGAAAATTTTATTTATTTGTCAACATATCTACTTCTAGATCCATAAACTTTATCGAGCGGTATGCAATAGCTTCAATACCCTGTTTACAAACGTTAGCGCATACGTAACGTTAACGGCGTCTATATTGAATGCGCTCTTGCGCATCATTTGGCTTTAACTCGTGAACTAATTGCATCTTATATGGAATAAAATGTAACATATGTAAAATTCTTTGCAAAAACCGCCTAAACAAATCTAACTGCTAAGAACGTCGCTTGGTGGAAGTTTCGGGGTTTTCCTCAATACTTGATTGCACTCTCGAGCATTTCGAACTGCGCGAGGTCTTCCAGCACGCGATAGATCACAGACAACCCCTTGTTGCCCAAAACGCTGAACCAATCGGTAAACTGTTGGAGTACTAGGAGCATTTCGAACATGGAAGAAATTTCGTTATGATCCGAATAATCAAATGCTGACTTTCAAAGTAAAATTAAACAACTTTTCACAAGAAATGAAATAAAAGACAAACAAAAAATGTATTCACTGATCAAATCTTAACGTTGCTTATGCGCCACCCTATAGTAAGAACTGTCAAACTCCTTCAAATAGCCATCAATCGCAGACTCCACTTCTTCATTGTTGACAAATCTTTCATCACCGAGTTGTTTTTCAAGTTTGGAAATAGAAAATAGTCTGAGAGAACTAAATCTGGCGAATAAGTTGCGTGATAACGCAATTCAATTTTTAATTCAGTAACTTCGGCCATCGCAACAGTAAATGTATGAACTGGAGTATTGAAGAAACAACGGCCTTTTCCATCATTACATAAACGCTGCAATAAATTAGCATAATATTCGAAGTTTTTCCTTTCCAGAGATAATCAATAAAAATAATCCCATGCGCATTTCAAAAGTCAAGTCATTACCTTGCCTGCAGATGGAGCCGTCTTTGTCTTCTTTGGACACGATTCTCTCATTCCAGTCCACTCCTTTAACTGTTCCTTTGTCTCAGGCGTGAAGTGGTGGGCATATGTCTCATTCATTGCTATAAATCGAGGCAAAAATTCGGCTGTATTGGAGTGAAACCATGTTATACGACAGGTCGGCTAGTTAAACAACGGATTTAATGGTAAAGCCTTCTAGCGATAGTCAAAAAACGAATTCTACCAAATGTTGTTTTCATCTGTCTTGCTGTCGTGCATAAAAGTTAGTTCTGCCAGTCTGCGAGAGGAAATTTCTCTGAGATACCCTTTAGACCCTTTGGCGCCATACCGAAAATTTGCCAATTAAACTGAACTGTCAACACATTAATATGACAATTTTGACTTTATTACAGATATGTATTAATTAATAGTGAGCCTTTCGTTTTCGAAAAGAATCTAATTCCGACTTATATGTTAATTTATCAATTTCTCTATGCCATTGGATGGCGGCTACGATCTTCAACAGACGAAGAACTTTTGTGTTTGTTCAGACACAATGTTAAGCATTCATAAAGGTGTGCCACAAGGATCCATATTGGGAACACTTGTTCTTCTAAATGATTTACCAAATGTATTAAATCATTGTAAAATACAAATGTATGCCGATGATGTGCAACTTTACTACAGTACAGAACAAAAAAATATTTCTAGCTGTGCTCGAAAAATAAACGAAGACTTGGAAAAAGTATACGAATGGGCATGTCAAAATGAACTAAGTCTAAATCCTTCCAAATATAAATATATGATTATTTCAAACAAGAAAATTATAGAAAGTGAACTATTCTCTTTGCAACTTAACAGCACGCCAATTAAAGTTTGTTAAGTCCTCATCCAACTTGGGAGTAATTTTCAACGACAAATTGACTTGGTCAAATCATATAAACAGCGTAGTTGGTAAGGTACATTGCTTGTTAAGAAATCTATGGGCTGTCAAACATTCAACACCGTTTGATATACGCATGCTTCTAGCGAAAAGCTATTTAATTCCATCACTTCTGTACGGATGTGAAATCTATTTTAACTGTGACAGTACGGATTCGCGCAAACTCAAAGTTGCTTATAATAACATAGCAAGGTATATCTTCAATAAAAAACGGAATGATAGAATCTCTGCTTATTCTTACCAAATATTTAATATGAACTTCGAAAATTTATTGAAATTTAAAAGTCTATTACTAATGCAGAAGATTATAGTCTCAAGTGAGCCAAAATATCTTTTTCAAAGAATACGTTTTGCCATGTCCAATAGAGGTAAAAAAATTATACAACAGATTTATAGAACCCGTACCTCAGAAAGGCAATTCTTAATATGTACTGTTCGTCTTTGGAACGCTCTTCCTTCTCAGCTTCAAATATTGAGCAACGCATTAAAATGTAAACGGAAACTAGCTACACTTTATAAAGATTAAACTTAATTACAATAAAATTAAATGAATAAATAAATATAACTAAAAATAAAATTCATTAATCGTGTATTATGTGTATAAATAAATAAATATATGTTATGTTTGCTTAAATTATGTACATCGTGATATTTTTAACTTATGCCACTAGCACTGTAATATAAAGGATTTAATCTTGTTGTGCTAGATTGTGTCAAAATTGATAAATAAATAAATAATTAATTAGTTAAATGTTCGTTTATCTGCAGAAGAGGTTAAAAAGCGGGGAGTTCCAGAAAACACACATTTACACAACATTTTTTCTCTTTAAACTTATTGATTTATGGGTTTATCACCTTGAGTTTGCGAAATCTCGAGACATGGAAAAATCCTGTGCGCAGTTGTGCTTTAGATAATTTTTATTTTCGTGAGCCTGCATACAACAACCATTCACCTTTCTTCCTGTCATTTCAGTAACATGAGAGTTAACTCATTTATTGAAAACTGTAAACCACTGTACTTGTCTATCACCGGCTTCCTTGTGTCTACACATACAAACATCCTCTTTGGCTCTGTGTTACAAAATATTCTTGTGTATGTGTCTGTATTCGTTTGCTGACTTGGTATCTGGTTTCTTGGTAGGGTTTTGTGTGAGAATCTGTTTGTACGTTTCTTTGTTTGTTCTTCCAGCAAAATGCTATTTTTTTCTCCAGTATAAACCTCAAAAAAGTGGTGGAAATGTGTATTAGGAGGACAGCGGTAAAAGGGGCAAAAAAAAACCATTTAGAATTCTATATTCATCTTGTGAATTCGTATGTTTTTTCTATTATTTAATATGCAAAACATTATTTTTCTGACTTTTAGGAAAATCTAAGATAGTGATTGTGTTTGCGTGATGATTATTATGTGCAGCTTAGGAGGAGGTTTGCAAATTCTATATTACCAAAGTTAATGGTCATGTTCGGCCAAGCAATCGTATACGTGATTTTATTCATGAATTCCGCATCAGACATGGTCATTGTGGCTGTGTTTATGGCAAACATTCATTCTTTTTTATTATTTCGGAGAGGTTTGTTGTTTCATTCTCATTTGCATTAATTCTCATACTCATTTCACTGCCCTGCTAACAGAATCATTGACAATTTCTCTTAGTCGGTTTATTGTTACGTACTAATTGTGGCATTTTTAATTTTTATTGAAACGTTTATTTAATACTAAATTATGTCAAAGTACTTTTATACAGCGGCCTGATGAAACCGTCAATTAAATCTTTTAACTATGTCCTGGAAGTAAGGACGATAATAGAAGTGATTACTTGCACGACTACAGAAAAGTAAAGCTCTTACTTTCGGAAGAGATAAATATTATAGGACATTTATCTTGGACTAAAAATCTGTGTTTAACGTTGGACATCATGTTCAAACGCTTAATAAAAAGTGGTTTAATGATGATTCATGAAATTATAGCACCACTCATAGCTGGACTTAAGAATAAAAATAGCACTGGTCTACAAATTTCGAATCAAAAAAACTTGACTACAGAAACGAAACACTTGTTTTTTAACTAATCTGGGTGCGCTGAATTCGCTATCATTTGTTATCGCATCGTGGCAATACTGTAAAACAGTCAATACTGACACAACAATTGAAGACACGAGAATGAAAAGTGGATATGAACCATTTTGGGCTAAAATGAGTTTTATGAAGTTTACTATTCCTTGTTACTTAACGCATCGTTAGGTATGAAAATTGTACATCTCCGATTCGTATTATTGCTTTTGAACCATTTAAAAGCTGTTTCAACCAAAGGATTTTGTGGAATGCAAAAAAGCTTTATGATATACCAATACCAATCAATCCATTAAAGCTAAAAAATATGAAAGAGTTGGAAGTGTATATCCCTGAAGCATTCTTAAAAAATAAAATACAATAAAAAAATACTTAATTACTTAAATACTTAATAAAAATACTTAAAATATAAAATACAATAAAATATTGTCAAATTTAAAAAAAATTTCAGAAAATGTTAAAAAAATGTAAAATCTCAAAATAAAACGTTTTAATGTATATTTCTTCTTAATATAGCCTTTGTATCCAGCTGCTATTAAAAAAATCTAAAAATGAGTATGAAAACAGGACATATCCGAATCTTAAGAACGCCATAACATAGTAATTAATTTTTTAAAATCAATATATACTGGTTCGTTACCACAACTCAATTCTAACTCAATTAGATATAAACTGTTTTTTTGTTCTCCCGTAAAATTACCTTTTTGGTTCATATCCACTTTTCATTCTCACGTCTTCAATTTCACAATTATTAATTTGACAGAAGCCCACATTTATTCCAAATCTTCATAATGGCAGCACTTAAGCGTGTCAGATCTCCGTATGTTTTCGATTCAAACTATTTTTACTTTGTGTATGGTGAATATTTGGTTGGAAATAAAGGATAATGCAATAAAGGTTTGGTTGGAAATAAAGGATAAAATAAATAAAGGATATGCAATACCAAAATTATTAAAGTATGCATATTTACATTATTCTGATTTTGCTGTCAGAAACTTGAATAAACCGTGGACACCGACAATGTTTTGCAATAGTTGCAGAACTGTTTTACACAAGTGGTCACATGACAAGAAGATCTATTTCGATTTTTCAATTCCAATACTTTGGAGTGAGTCAAGTAACCACTAAATCAATTGTTATTTCTGTTTAACAAAAGTTCCCTAATTCAATATGAAAAATCGAAAAAATACTACCTACGTAGATCAAATCGAATCGGTTTCCAAACCAGTTCAACGTCCACCAAACGATCCCTTACCAGTCATTCCCAATGCTACGACCAGTGAGTCCGAAACATCTTTCACCATCGATAGCAGTTTGTATCAGGCTGATGATGAACGCCATTTAGTGGTCCAAGCTGAGCTGAATGATCTAATTCGGGATCTACATTTAATAAAGCAAGACGCAGAATTACTAGCTTCACGCATGCAGCAGTGGAAACATCTTGCAGTTGGGACAAAAGTAACAATCTATAGAGATAGAAGCTTCGAATCGGCTGTATATTTTGAAAAGATACACTTTATCCTATACTGTACTGATTTATTTCAAAAAATTAACCAGCTAAATGGAGGTTATCTATTGATGGCTTTTAGTAGAGTTTAACGGCTCTTCTTTTGCTTAATGGAAATGAAAAATCATCCATACCAATTGCTCATGCCGTTAATACAAAGGAAAAATACGAATCAATGACTAAAATTTTGACATTACCCAAATGCAACGATAATAAATGGAAGATCTGTGGTGACCTTAAGGTGTGTGATTTAAATTTCTTTGTATTATAGTATAGACCATCGTAAATAACCGTAAATTAATCCATTTCTGGTCATTACTTTGTTGACTGGTATTCAAGGAGGTTTCACAAAATGTTGTTGTTTTCTTTGTCTATGGGATAGTCGCGTTGCATGTCATCATTAGGTCAGAACAGAGTGGCCAGAACTGAGTATTCACCAGGAAAACAAAATATTTCAAATAAACCATTAACTGATCCAAACGACGTTCTTCTTTCGCCGCTGCACATTAAATTGTGCCTTTTTAAGAACTCTGTCAAGGCTCTAGACAAAGATGGTGCAGAATTTAAATGTTTGTTTGCGCTTTTTCCTAAAATGTCATATGCTAAAATCAAAGAAGGAATACTTCTTGGCCCTCAGATCAGGAAGCCATATCAATTTTTCACAATGTGTATTGGAGGAAGAATATGCAGCCTGGAAATCGTTCAAGAGCATAGTGAACAGTTTCCTTGGAAACAATAAGAGTGAAAACTGCAGACAAATTTTTGATGAATTATTGAAAAATTATCACGAATTAGAAGCACGAATGTCACTCAAAATGCATTTTCTTCATAAGCATTTAGATTTTTTTCCACAAAATCTACTGAAAAACATAGTGAGCGACAAACAAGGGGAACGTGCCCAGCAAGATTTAACGAAAATTGAAAGAAATTATCAAGGATTTTGGGGCAAAAGCAAACTGGGAGACTATTGCTGGGCTTTAATACGTGAAACCAAACCAACAAAACACAAACGACGTTCAAATAACACTATTCACTTTTAAAAATTCATTGGTTTTTAAATAAACTAATGATTTTTTATGTAAAAAACGAATAAAAACTTTTTTTTTGTATCTCGAAAACCTCATATGATAAAGAAAAACCAATTACAGATTCGAATTCAGACCACCAAATTATCCTACGTAAGATATTTGGTTGCTCCAGTCCAAAACCTTGTTGGTTAGTGTAATGTTCAAATCAATTGAAAACTTAACTGGAAAAGTGAATGGTAAAAAGTGGTTTTTACAGGTTTCGCACAGGGTAATTGTAACTCCGGGGTAGACAGTAGTCAATTTTGGCAAAAAAGGGAGATAAACTGAATAGGTTTTGTTAATATTTGGTCGCATAGAAATAAACGACACACGGCTGAAGTGCTAAGGTGATCACTTTTTTCCATTTAACTTCATAATAAAAACTAACAATAATAGGAAAGCTAGTACATGATATGGATTGAAAGTTAAGCAATCTAATTAATGGGTAACTATGATATTGTCGCTTACGCATTCTCTCAAAAAAATACCGGGAATTGATTACTTAAAAGTCCCGCTTCAAGGGATTGTCTAAATTATTTTCAACGCTAAGTTCTCACAACGGACGCAGAGTTCAAGCGTAGATTTTATTTCTTCATCTTTTTATAATGGATTTTTATAATAGACAAAAACATTGAATAAACAAATTTGTCTCAAATTTTGGATTGCTAATGAGTCACTAAAACTGTTACAGTGTGTTGATTTTATCAAAACCCTTTTCATTATGGGTAATATAGTGCATTTAAAAGCAGTCGAGATAAGGCAGACAAATTCGGGAAGAGAAGGATTTTCTTCAAAAACTTAATAGCAGAAAGATAACTAAAGAACGTAATAGAGCCTATAAATTCCGAAACGACATTCATAAAACACATTGTAGCTGGTGATAGTGCATAGTTTTAAAAGTTTGACTTACAAACCAGTCAACAAAATTGATCAAAAGTCAAAGTTGAGTTGAATGTTTTCTTTGGTCTTCGCAAATGCTTACTGCTAGATCAAGCGGACACAGAGAATGTCTTCTTTTGTAGCGCTTGAGAAAACAAATTAGTCTAAAAAGTCAGTTTTGTAGAGAGAAAACTTGTGGATTTTGCACCATCATAACGCACGGCCCAAAAGGCTAACATTGTGAACGAATTTCTCGCCAAAAACTCAACCAATATCAGCGAACGACCGAATTATTCACTTGGTAAGGCTGTTTTCTTTTTCAAAAAATCAAATCTTTCAAATCACTACTCTACGGCAGCCATTTTCAGTCGATGGAAGATATAAAGGAGAATTTGAACAGCGAGAATTGAAATACAGTGATTGGTTGGATTATTCGTTAGCAGGAGAAAGCAGCCCACTTTTAAAGCGACACAATAAATTTGAAAGAATATTTTGCATTTTTTGACAAAATGTGCGAGTATACCTATTTCAAATTTAGTTAATTCGGTTAATATTGGTTACTTGGCAACGTTGCACTTTCTCTTAAATTTCCAATTTCTATCAATGTAATAGCATCATATTCAATCATGCGAAATTCAATTAAAGGCAGTTTTATTTATGTTATAAAACTATCTTCATAAAACAGCTAATAAGTATCTGAATTATTGTTGTGGTTTTTGTTTCATATTCAAATTTGTAAACACGGGATCTAATTTAAGTTTTGTCACGTAGCCGGCAAAATTGTTCATTTGTTACTCATTTAAGTGTAAACTACAAATTCGGTACAGAGATTTAAGTCAATGGAAAAAGAAGGTCTTCTTAACAAAGTGTTAATTCAGTGCTTAACTTAGGATTCCAAAAATTAACACAACTTGATTTTTAACCCAAAGTAGTGTTTTGAAAGGAAAATAAATGGTCACAATGGACGAAAAATCCCAGACTCATAACGTCGACAATTTCTAGGCCGCAAAACTAGCCTCAGATCGTATTAGAATGCTTTTATTTTCACAATTGCATTCGAAATTTAATTTGATTTGTAGTTGATAATGTTTATTCAACGAGCATAATAAATTTTACTACATTTAAAACTATCATTCAATTTCGGAGAAAATAAATTCAAAATCAGTATAGAAGTATAAACAAAAATTGGCCAAATTGAAATGTATTTAATTGGCATGACATACGGAGTCTAACGCAGTTTCCCACAAAATTGGAACATAAAGGTGGTTATTTATTGTTCTGGGTTGCCTTCAATTGTGACAACAGGACTAAGCGAAATTTCTGAAGTTATGAACTTAGAAAACAGTTGGATGAAGTTGGACCCGTCGTCAGCAATTTCAGATGGAGCAAACAGCAGTTCGGTCTCAAAACTACCCCACCTGACATATAGATGGTGCCAGTATTTTGAAAAAAAAAATCTTTTTTTGAAAAGTGGCTACCTTATAAAACATATGTTTTAAGTTTCAAGGCGCCACGTTGTTTAGTATTTTTATTTGAGCCATTAAAAATTAAACAATCTCAGTGAATTTGTAAAAATGGGGAAAAAATTGGTCACCGCTATGTAATTTAATATTTCCATTTGAAAGGTCTTAGTCCAACCAATATTGAAGACGAACAGATTCTACTCTGGGGGAGTCTGCTCCTCCGTTTACGGCTGTAAAATGTTAGGTAGCTGAGTTTAAACAAGACCGTACAAGCTACCAAGACGAAGACCGTAGTTATCGACCAATCGAGGTGTCCACGCCGGACACGATTAAGAAAATCCACAAAATGATATTCGATCGTCGGCTGAAGGTAACGCACCTAGCTGAAATGATACGCATTTTGAAAAGTGCTATACATCGTATATTGACGAGATATTAGAAGATGAGAAAGCTGTGCGTAAGATGGATACCGCGTTTGCTTTCAATAGAGCCAAAAATAGCGCCGTGAAGATGTTTCAGTCGAGGGTTTGGCGATGTTTCACCGCAAAAAAGTCAAATTTTTGAGATATGGGATCATCGCCTCACACGTAAGAAAAAGGAATATTCATGGAATAAGAGAATCGTGTCCAAAGAAGGCGAAGACGACTCCACCTGCAGGCAAGATTATGGCATCTATTTTTTGGAATGTGTATGAGATTATGTTTGTTGATCATGTTAAAAGAATTGGTTTATATTGCACACGATACATATGTGCTTAACGAAAGCTGAACTTTGTTTAACAAAGCCAACCTTTTAATATCGACAATAAACACTTCATAACTTGATGATGACATACGGTTGTCATTTTTAAGATTTTGTCTTAATTGCTGTATATAATGACATTTAAATTGTTAGTCTTCAGAGAGGGTTTCTGTACCCAAATGTCAGGCAAAGTCCAATTCTCAATGTTTAGCTTTCATGAAAAAGAAAATAAAATAAAAAAAATTATGAAATAACCTTTGACATATTATCTTCCACTAACTCACAACAATGCGATTTATTTTATATTTTTCTACAAATTTACCTTCTTTATCTTACAAAATTGACGATAACTGTTCGACGACCAACTTCTTACATTCTATTATTGGTCAAAAATTTGTAATGTTGGTGTCGAAAATTACGTCAAAATTACTGCATTGTATTAGGTAATGACAAAAATATCACATTAATTTCCTATTTAAATGTATCGCAAAAACGGCTTTGAAAACGCTGATATCAGAATAAATTCAATTTTCAGGTTTCAGTTTTCACGACATAGAACGTACCAAAAAAAAACTGATGTATAAAAAAAAAGATTGATTGATATAAAATTTCAATGCCACAAATTTCTTTACATTACCTTATAAAAGCTTTAATGATTTCATCGATATCAACGATAAACTTTTTACATTGCATTAATAACTTACAATGGTTACTGCTTGTGTCATAAATGGATTGTGCCATTAAGGGATTGTGATACTTAGTGACATGAACATCACGTCTTTTTTTTTTGTCCTTTAAATATATGTCGAAATGTTAGACGCCTGGCATTTCTGGTCACCTTGGGAAAATATTTACAGGGTGTTTGGGGTCGAAGGCAGCAACTATTTGACTCAAGCGATTGATGATTGCTTCCAGTCCTTAGAAACTCCGCCAAGGACAAAAAAGGTTGTAGCAGTTATTACGCCAACCAGGCAACAAGAAAAAAGTGACCAAGACCTACAACCAGACGAAGAGCTGTCGCAGAGCCCCCCGAAAAGTTCTCAAAAGAGAAAAATCCGTCGTATTACGAAAATGAGCAGCCTTTATGTTCGTCGGCCAAAAAGCAGAAGAACCGCATCGAAAACTAATTGGCAGTCATACGACGTCAGCTTCGAGTATCGGAGGAAAGCGCGGCAATATCTAGGGAGCTGACGAACGCAACAAAAAGATTAGCCGAGAGAGCAGCGGAGAGAAGTGCTAATGCCGCTGAAGCCCAAGCGAAAAGCTTAAGGGCTATAGAAGAAAATACAGCAAAAATTTTAGAAACTATTGCTAAATATTTCAAAAAGTAATAATCCCCAAAAATAGAAAAACATTTTTTTTTAATTTTATTAAAATTGTTATTATTATTGTTATTATTTTCTCCTTTTTTGTCATTTGCAGCTGATCGCTTCCAAGTAGAGTTGCATTTATCTCCGAACAATTTAGTATGATTTTTACTACCTTTAGGGGAAACGGCAAAAAAAGTGCAAGATTTTCGAGCTGGCAATAATGCTATTCACAAATATGTAAAAGTCGAAATTTAACATTCGTAAGTGCAGGCAAACGAAAGCTTTCGAGATACAGAAACCCAATTTGAGTCGAATTCGAGTGACTCGAATGTTCATGTTTTAATTTATTATGATACAGAGTATACTAAAAATGATTGATCTTCATAAAAAAAAACACGTAGCAAAATACCTAAAATTATTTTATCATATAATATTACACATTTTATCTTCTACTAATTCGTACTAGAGGTTTCATTCCATAAATAAACGACTTCTTCAATATCTTGAATAAATCCTTTTAAGTTACGTACGTTCATGACCTACAAAATTTTGCTGTTGCTATCATAAAATAGCAATAAATTAATCGATTGTTGTAATTAATGGCATGAACTCTTTTTCTATTGCATGCTACTGGTCCTTTACCGAAGGACATGACAGCAAAATATGACCAACATGATGTTATTAAACTTTGTCTGTTCCATTCTCTTGTTCCATTTCTCAAATGAGTTTTCGTAAAATGTTTTTAGCTGGTAATAAAATCTAAACTCTGTGTTCTTTTAACGCTCCTTTTTCCTTGCTACATCCTGGGGGAAAATAAACTCATAACTCATTTTATAAATTATGACGTTAATTTAGTAAAGTTTTCATGTTTCCCTTTATAGTTTATTGTTTACATTTTATAGTTGCGTTAAATATTTTTCTGTTTTTATTTCGTTGCAGTTTTGTTTTTTTTTTCGCAAATTAACTTCCTTTTTAGATGCGTATTTAGTATTTCTATTTTACTATAAAATGGTAAAATGAGTGCTGACTGGCTGTTGGCGATTAAAATGGCGCTGCAACAGGAAAAGACAGCCGGAACTGTGAAGCTACAGGAAGATAAGTGTACAAGAGTTCTTCTCTGGGGTAACTGCTGTTAAAATAAAAAAATTTAAGGGCAGTCGCGAGGACAGTTGAAGTTATGTGTTGTTTTAAACAGGAAAAACAACAGCACTAACGAATATAAAGCTATGAAATATGCATAATTCTAAAATTTTCATCAACAAATAACAAATTCTTGAAAAAAAAGAGTACAAAACAGCTACATGATGCTCTAATATAAGACTTGCAGAAGACTATAGTTATGGGTAGAACAAAAAGGAAAAGTAATTAAAAATTATGAAAACAATTTTTGTGTTGCTGTAGTATAAACTGAGCATTAAAGCATCCTACTTAGACTGCGAGTATACTTAAGTCATCACTCCTTTTGTTGCCCAGGATGGCCGATAATGTTGCATTATTAAGAGACTCAAATAATTTTCTTTTAATTTATATCTTTATTAATTTAAAAATGTATACAAATTTGTGAAAAAAATTACTCAATCTAAATTAACTCCATCATCAGCGACGCACATAAGACATCGCCATTCATTGGAGCCTCGAGGAATGCAATGGCTGTTGCCTCAAAAATCATTCGAATGAATTGATCTAAATTACCCAAATTTGTTTGCAACATCTTTATAAGAAAAAAACAGTCAGCGCAATAAAAACTTGGGAGTGGAGTTGCTAGAAATCAGATTATTGGGGAATTTAGGGAATCGAGCCAATTATTTCTATGAGACAAATTGCTCCATTTGGTAGAAATCACACAGAGTTGAAATGCATTATCTTTTGGCGTAGCTCCAGATAGAAAATGTTTTTCAACATCTTTGAACTACACCTTGAGAGTAACATTCATCAGCCATTCTGTATCTGCGACTACATGCGCTACAATTTTTAATAAGAGCCCGATTAACTATGTGATAACTTGTCTTGGATTGTGTTTTGTCTTTAGTTCATATTTTAATGCAGATCAACGTTCTGCATTCTAATTGAGATAAGGAACCGTGTACTTAAAAAAAACATAGGAATTCTGCACTCTTTTTATAGCGGCCGAAAGTGGAAGACCTGCACTATATAAGACATACATAAAACCTTATTTGGGCCCCGATGTATCTTTCCTAAGATCTACAGCTAACCAGAAGTTATTCACACAAAATCGTGGAGAAGGCCTAGGAGTAACATATCGACATATACGACCACAAAGCTGCCTTCAACAGTCCAATACAGCAAACACTTCAGAAAACCATGGCCTAGCTTGATATTCCTGGAAAACTTTAATTTCTTCATAGGAAGTCTCTGGCTGACTACAAGACTTCAATACAAGAAAGCCCAAAAATCGTCAGCATCATATGAATAAGATATGAAAGAACTTTTTATATTCATTGAGCTTCCACCCACTCAATTTTTAGGCTCACAACAAGGAATATCATTTTAAGAAGCTTTTACTAGACTTGATTGATCGACCAGAGTGTTGGTCAACATACCACAGCGTCTGCAGTTCAAAGAAAGACAGGTGGACATATAAGGATCGAAACTATGATCACATGAATAATGAATTCGTTCATTAACCATATCGCCTTTGTCCGATAGTCCTCAGTAAAGAAAGACAAAAACACCAATGCGATATTTTACAGCAATCTAAGATTTAAACTGGGCTAAGAGGTCGTCCAGTACCTCTTAAACATATTTTTAAATATAAACAAAGAGAAAGCTACAGTAAACACGACTGGTAGCATATTCAAAAGCTCATATTTTAACTGTGTAAATATACTAGAGGCTTAAAACTGAGAGATGTTACTGCAGTCTTCTCAACAAAAAATCTGACGGTAAAAGAGGAAAAAAACCAAAATATCTGTTTTGACGAACAAAGCTTCTCTTTCTTTGGAACGATGTTTGTATGTTGTCTACTGTAGCTTTAGGGTGATGGGTGATTTCCAACATCAACGAGGCTTTGCTGTACATAGCAGAGTTCCGGATTACATGAAGTAAGTTAGCAGATTGGTGAAGTCGGGAAAATAAGCTCATACAAATTCAAACTAATTTTGAAAAAATAATACCTTTTGCGATTTTTTTCTTATATATTTATCATTCATTCCCTTTTAAATAAAATCAATGTACGAGGGCGGTCCCAAAACTAGCCCGCCTGACTTATAGATGGCGGCAGCAGTTTGCAAAATATTAGTTTGGTGAAAATTGGCAACATTACAAAATATATGCTTTAGTTTTAAGGCGCCACGTTGTTCAACATTTTTATTTGAGCCATCAAAAGTAAACGATCTCAGTGAATTTGTAAACATGAAAAAAATTTGTCACCGATACATGTGTATGTAAATGTTAGACACCTGGTTTTATCGCCACCTTGAAAAAATATGTAGTGTTCATGTTTTAATTTGTTATGATACAGATTATACTAAAAATGATTGATCCTCATAATAAAAACACATAGCCAAAAATACCTAAAATTACAACATGTTATCATATTACAGACTTTATATTTTACTAATTCGTACTAAAGGCTTTACTCCATAAATAAATGATATCTTCCATACTCGTATCTTCAATAAATCCTTTGAAGTTACGTTCATGACCTAGAAATTTTGCTGTTGCCGTCAATATTTTTATTTGAAAGGTCTCAGTCCAATCAATATTGAAGCCGAGCTAGATTCTACTCTGAGAGAGTCTGCTCCTTCGTTTACAACTTTAAAATATTGGACAGCCGAGTTTAAACGAGGCCGTATTGCTCCACCAATTGAGATGTCCACACCAGACACGGTTAGGAAAATCCACAAAATGGTATTGGATAATCGTCGACTGAAGGGACGCATACGCATTTCCAAAAGTGCTATACATCGTATATTGACCGAAGATTTGAAAATAAGAAAACTGTGAGCAAGATGGATGCCGCCTTTGCTTTCAATAGAGCAAAAGCAGCGTCGTGAAAATGTTTCAGCAGATGGTTTGTTAATGTCTCACCGCAATAAAGCGGAAATTTGCATTCATTTGTTACCATGAGTGAGAAGACATGAGTCCACCACTGCACACCTGAGACAAAACGGCAGTCAAAGCAGTGGGCTGGAATGAGAGAATCGTGTCCAAATGGCTCGGTGATAAACATTTTGCTAACAATGAAGAGGAGGAGTCTGCGGTTGATGACTATTTGAAGGTGATTGACAGTTCTTACTATAAACAAGGTGTAGAAGCTATTATACGTATACGAATATATCCGGAAAAAGTGCATCGAGCAAAAAGGAGAATACCTTGAAAAATAAAAAAAAATGTTCCAGAAGAGGAAGAATTTCATATAATATTTGCTATGAGAAGTGGACTAGATAGTCTAAAGAATGTATTGAAAGCTGAGAGAGGATAAATTTTAAATACTGTGAGAAATAGTGTGCCCTCAGAACTATATAATCAAGAAGTCAGTTTGTTTGTACATCATGAACTAACACATGCTCGATGGCAGATCGCCTGAATAACCAAAAGGTAGTAGATTGTAAAAGGGTATCAAAAAGGAAATGCAAGTCCCATGAAACGGTTCGTCACTTCAAAGCTAGACTTGTGGCGAATAGTTTTACCAAAACTTCACGGCGTAGATTTCAGTGAAACGTTTGCCGCTTTTCCTAGAATTGGATCGGTAAGATTGTTAATGGCTTTGGCTACCCAATTAATGCTGGATGTGCATCATTAATGGAGAAACCATTCATATGGATATATTATATCATGCAATATTATCAATATGTAATATAATTATATTATACCTATATACATATATGTAGAATATTATCGGTAGGCACGAAGTACTTGATTACAGATATAGAGGTATAGATTATAGATGGTTTGCAGCTGCCTAGAAGACAGAGGTGTAAGGAACTGGATTTGAAACTACGAGATTACAATTGACACATCTATATTCTAATTATTATTATTAATGAAAGGAAGAAGTCGCCACAAACAACCAACAGAAACGGTGCCATATGGCATAGAAATTTGAAAGTTTTTTCTGTTTTTTTTTTTAATCCATTTGTTACAATTGTTACTTAAAGCATTTCCCAAAGCAAAGGACGTCTTTATGTACATATCTTTTTTATGGATGCCATTGCTTTTGCCGGGCCTGCTTAATAGGTTTTTTTACATTATTTGCCCACTCGATGTCTGTATCGAGAACATTGCTAAAGGTATGGTATATTCAGATCGGCCATCCAATTCCAAAAATGAATATTTGTGTACAGTACACCTACACATATATTTTTTACGTTTTATAGACATTTCCAATACCATCATTCAAAGTTTATTGTTAACAGTAAATATGTAAATTTATTGCTTACGAGACGAGGTACTCCAGAATATTTCATAATGCTTCAAGAACTAAAAGATTATATTGCATGTTTCTGTCTGGGACTCAACACATGTTTAAATGGAATTTTAAAAAAATCCTGACCTATATGTATATGTAAATACAAGTACTATTGGGCAGCACAAAACAGAAATACATACATATATTTTACGGCAATCGAACGTTTCTCCATTCTGTATACGAGTATGACGTATTTTTGCGAACATGAATCTTACCGCAGATGTTTGCCAATGTAAAATCCTTCGCAATTTTATGTAAAACTCAAATTTTGTGCCCACAATGGCAACGTTGTGCTTAATATATTTGAAATTTGTTTTCTCTTAGAAAAATGTTCGCAATAGAAATGGTTAACTTCATCATCCTGCGACCACCCATATTTTGACACACGATAATTAATAGAAAGTTTTGAGTATTTTATAGTAATCTATTTAGTTGTTTGGAAATCCATAATTATAACGCCTAGTAAATGTCGATAAGTAATGGACACCGCCAAGTTCAACCGTCTCGGAATTATTATTACGATCGTCCAGGAGCTAAACATTGCAAAAAACTATTTGAGTATGGCTAAATACAAAAAGAAATTCGATGTATTCGTATGAGTGTCTCAGGCGTTGACGCAAAAACAACTTTATGCACAGAAAAGTGACCCTTTTCTGAAGCAGGTGGTGACTGGTGATGAAATTTGGGTCACTCACGACAACATCAAGCGAAAAAGGCAGTGGTTGAATGTTTAGTTGTTTGGTGGCCACGACGGATGTCCCGAATTTTAACTGAAGCTCAAAAAGAGTAATGCATGGGTTCTTATTAGCTTGACGAATTTAAAAGCGAAGGATCTAGCAGCTTCGAGATAATTGAAACTGAATTTGAAACATAATGTGACAAGTGCGATCTCCAACCCCAGGATGTTAATCCATGATTTGGATCGTTAAGTCAGTGTCCACAAGCCTACGTCTTAGAAGATCCCTAAAAGAAAGATCCCTTTCTATAGAAAATCGGCCGTTTTTTCTTCATATAGTGGTTAGTGAAAATTAGGGATACGCGATCTACGGATTAATTAGTCAATTTAATTGACTAAGATCCGGATATATGCGTTAATTAATATGAACAGTAAGCACTTGAATTACTGAATTTTTGCATATTTCATATTTGTGTATCACTCAAAATGTCCCAATCTAAAATTTTGTAGCATTTCGTATTTGTATCTAAGCTCCTAAATTGTTGGCCATTAAGCCAAGTAGTCTTCATCGGGGTGTAAAATTAAAGCAGGAAGAATTGGTTAAGAGGGGAATTTCTAAAAATCTGGCATTTGAAAAAACAGATTTAACATTTTTTTTTTTTTTAAATATAAATTTCTGAATTGAGTAAAAACAGTAAATTTGTAAATAATTTTACAGTTGAATATTTCCTTTTATTGTATATCAACAAAATATATGGAAATGCTAGTTCAAATTTAAATCCTAATTTACGTCCTAAAAACACTTTTAGAAAAATTTGGATTACAAAAATCAATTTGAAAAACTGAAAAATTTTTTCTTAAAAGTTGTGCAAAATAATGTATATTTTAATTTCAGTTATTTATTCCGAAATAATGAAAAATTGTGTGTAATAGTAAAAAATTTTATAGTTTTATATAAAAAAAAATTTGAAAATTGTTTTGGAAGAAGAAAAGAATATTAATAATATTAAAAAAAATTAAGGATTTGAGCAATTCTAACAATAAAAATTGAAAGCAGAAGTGAAAGCTATATTTTTTTTCTTAAACAAATATTTTGTTACAGAAAAAGCAAACTTCCTATTTTTAATTTGAAATATTTTAAATTGAGTGAAAGGTGATCTCAAAAATATATAATATTTTAAAAAGTTATTTTATGGAAAGAAATGCGAATGTAAAAAAATATTAAAATTTTTGAAAAGTATTTTTTTTTTTAACAAATAACATTTTTTAAAATACATGCTTTTCAATTTTAAGTTATGTTAAAAATAAATATTTCTAACATTAATAAAAAAAAAAACGAAAATTTACAGTGAGTATATTTAATACTAATAAAAAAAAAAATTAAAAATTGGCGTATAAAATGTGGTATATTTAAAAAAATAAATAAAGCATAATAAAATCCCTCAAAAAACAAAAAAAAAAAAAACTTAATTTTTGGATGCGCTAATTTTATAAAAATAAGTTCGAGTTTCTACAGATAAAGATTTCAAAAATTACTTTCTAAATGCGTTAATTTTAACGAAAAATTGGCACTCAGTAGGTAATAAATAAATTAATTAAATAATGGAACCGCAGACAAATTTTCTAAAAACAACAGAATTTTTTTGGAAATTAATTTAATTTTGTGTAGGTAATGTATGAATGAGCAGAAAATAAGTTTAAATTCTTTTTACATTGCTGGTTTTCTAACTATAAAATAAAAAAAAAATACATTCCCTTGCGTTACATTAATGACATATGAGAGAGCTTTTAACATTCGGTGAGCTTACATGCATTCGATTTGTAAACTCACTCAACGGTATCTACAGTTTAACAACGATTGCAAACGTCACAGTTTGAAAATCATTCACCAGAATTGTCGCTTACTCGACTACTCGAAGTACTCGTCAGACACATCGAGATTACCTTCACTCAAATGGTGATAGGTGGCTGTATGCAAGAAACCGGAAACATGAGAACGGTAGCCGCATGTACTAACCATCGCGCCACGATTGGTTACGATTTTCTTTATTACTTCTATATTTATCATGAAAATGTATGAAATTATATTTTCATTTCGAAGGAAATATCAAAATCTGGCCTGATGTATTTTGAGTCGCCACATTTGGAAGCAAAAAATACAGCACAAAGGGACCTAATTTTCGACATCCCAATAGAATCAATAATATTGGTGTTCGACATCCAAACTGAAGAGAATGCCATGATTTTTTTACGGGGCCACATATTTTTGTGACACCATTCGAAAATTTATAAAACTTTATACACGAAAAAAGGAGTTTTAAAGAAATTTTCTTATAATGTTGGGCCTGATAACCGATTAGAAGACGATCACACAAGTTTTTAACACAATATAACAATATCAAGCATATTGACAACCATCATATAAGCCAAATAATGAAAATACTTCAGTCGAATTAAAATAATGTTTGTGCACAAATTTTCATTAGTGGTTTTCGGAAAAATAATCCTTTGTAAATGGTAATACAAGATATGTGATTACAAAATCACAGAACACGCACACTCACATCCATACCTTGCAAATTGATTCGCTAACTTCTATTGAAGTCTTTATTGTTGCCTTAATACTCAGTTTAAGCATACATATGTATATTGTAATACATACGCATATAGTCATTTCCAATTTCATGTCAGTTTCACATTCTTACCTTATATGTACAAATTATCTTGTCTCCCCTCTCTCACACGTACTAACAATGCGAAAACGAATAACAGCCGAACGATCAACCGAGGCTCTACATGCATATGTACATATGGGTATATACTTATGTATTTCATTTGTCTTTATGAAATTGCATTAAATAACTTTAATTCACATTCTTTGTTCCCAGTCATTGAAATAATTATTTGCAGACAATTTTATTAATTTAAATTACTTTGCAGTACTCGTACATTTGCACGAATCAGCCGTTAATCACATGGAGCCACTAATCATGAAGCCACTAACCGACGTCGCGAAAATCAAAAAAGCAACTGATTTTATGTATGTATCCATTGTTAGGGAGAAGGGGGAGAATGAAGATTTCTCTAACGGTCGTTAAATACATACAAAGTATTTCGTTGAGTTCAACAAAATGCAAAGAAGATTACTTCTCTTTCAAAGGGCTGACGTACATGATGAAGAAGTTCGAAGAGGAGTTATAAGGGGTATTGTTGTTGTTATTGTACTGACGACAGAAAGTTAACGGCATTCGTTGTTGTTGATTTCGAATGAAATGGCTGTGTACGCTAAACGAATTTCCTTACGAATGAATACGTTTAAAGTAATATTTAGTA
>JAHXMU010000649.1:5700-21368 GCA_019455685.1 Philornis downsi | reverse complement strand
ATTAATATTCGCTGCATTCTTTAAACCTAACAAAAAGTGTAACGGTAGTTAAAATCATCTTCATTTTCATCTGCTTCTCCATAGCAACCGATGCATAGACAAAATCAGTTCCTTTTTTGATTTTCGCGACGTCAGTTTGTGGCTCCATGTAATTCGGACTCCAATTATGGAAATTTATTGTAAATTAATCTAAATTGTGAAAATAGTTTATAACCAATTGTTTCAAAGACTAAGAACATGAAAAATATTTAGTGCAATTTGAGAAAAAAAGGAGTGAAATGTACTTTATTTTACTGGAGCCTCGGTCGTTATCCGTCGTTTCTTTATCCATGCGTGTTCGATTTAAGATTGTTAGTATGACAGACAGAAAGAAGCAAACAAGGAAATACAGTTTGTAAAAAAAGTGTTTTCAACACTATAGAAAATTAAAAGCTTTAAGAGAAACTCTTATTTTTATGTAAAGTAAATAACTTTTTTCATCCGTTTTTTTATTTATTTATGTAAACAAGGATATTTTTAAACATTTTACATAAAAAGAAAATTAATTTCAATGTTCCAGTAATAATTATAAATTAAAAAAATAATTCAGGTTTCAGGGTGTAAAATAAATGTTTTCAAAACTATTTTAAATTTAGAAAAATGTTTTCTGAATATGTGAAAATTTTTTTTTGTCTGCTGATACTTCGTGTGCCTTCCTTTAGCATCAATAACTGATTGCAAGCGTCTACCCATCATATTCGCCTGGTATTTTGGCCCATTCTTCTTTAATAAATGTTATTAACTGTTGTTTGTTTTTTGGAGACCTTTTTCCGACTTTTTTCTTAAGGTGGACCCACAAATTTTCTATTGAGTTTAAATCAGGGCTTTGTGATAGAGTATCAATTACTTTTCTGCAATTATACAATAGCTAGGATCTACACGTATACGATTTACGTTTTGGGTCATTATCTTGGTATAATTTATATTTTAACCTTTCGGGATTTCTTGGGTCTACAAAATCGAATTTTCGTGCACTGGTGTTCAATTAATTTTTTAAAATATTCAAATAGACTTCCTTCGTTATTATTTCATCCAAAATTCTTATTTCGCCAACACCATTGCTTGAAATACAACCCCACACCATAATAGATAATTTTCCGAACTTCACAGTAGGTATTATATTTTTATTTTCTAAGGCCATCAGAGGTTTCCGCCAAACTTTTTGTGGTCCATCGTGGTAATAAAGCATCGCCTTTGTCTCGTCGAAAAAATAACATCATCCCAGTGCTCCGGAGGAAAAGAAATGTGCTCAGTGGCAAATTTATATCTTTTTTTAATGTTTACCGCGGAAAGCGAAGGTTTTTTCCTGGCAACTCTTGAAAAGTATTAATGGTTTTGCAGCATGTTTCGAACTTACTCCACATTCATTATTAATCTCAAGAGCAATTCCTTTAGTGCTGGAAAGTGGATTTTCATCAATAGTTTTCAAAATTTTACGCTCAATGCGCCGCGTGACTTTTCTTGGTCTGCCTGGTGTTTGTTTCGGCTCAAGCCTATCCTCCTTTTCAGCACGGTTAATAACATTATATACCGTCCTTAAGTTGAGGGAGAACATTTCAGCAATTTCTTTGTGAGATTTTCCTTTGTAATAATTGTAATACACTAGCTGTGTAATATTTTTGTCGAGTTGCTTTCCTGGCATTGTATTTATTTAATTCCGTGATCATTAGTTGTTTATACGCGCTCAGTTTTATGAATAAACACTACCAACTGCACTTAGCATGCTGAAAACTTCATTTCTTTGTAAGTTATGTGCAAAAAACTAACGGTTCTTCTTTTCTTTGTTTTTTTGAAAACACTTTTTTTACACCACTTAAAGCAGGTAGATTTGTTTGTAGCGTTGTTGTTGTAAGTGTGCAGGTATTTTTATTGCAGTTTCGGCACCTTCTTATCGACAACAGACAAAAAAACAGTTACATAAAAAACAAAAAACAAAT
Organism: Philornis downsi; assembly: GCA_019455685.1. Classification (NCBI taxonomy): domain Eukaryota; kingdom Metazoa; phylum Arthropoda; class Insecta; order Diptera; family Muscidae; genus Philornis; species Philornis downsi. Next base: position 19,392 of record JAHXMU010000649.1, on the reverse strand, counting down.
AATGTGCTTTTTTGTTGTTTTTCTTCTTTGAAGTTGAAATTCCTAAAAAATTTTTGATTTGAAAAGACTTTTTTTTCAAATTGTATATTTGAGGTAAGAATTCTGCAATTTATTTGCAGCAGAAAATGACCATAAGCTAATGATAGACGCAACGGTTTATGAATAGGATAGTAATACGATTTTTTCTGTGTGATGATGAGGGTGATCAAATCTGTAACGACAGCAAGGGGTATTAATTTAATAAGACAAATATATGCATTTCCGTTTTGTGATAGATCGTAATTAACATCGGACAAGGAAATTGTTTTAAATAAAACTTGGACAACATTTTTTATTTTACGCGAAATATCGTCGTATGTCGTTGTTTGCGTCCTATTTTATTTTTATTTTCTACATATTAGGAACTCCTGCGTTACTTTTAACGGGGAGACTAACTAAATCAGGACATAAAATTCCTTTTTAAATCCTGTTCTCTATGGAAAGTTTTTAGTATTTTCAAATAGCTTGCTGAAAAGTGGAAAAATGAATTGCATTTAAGCAGGAAAAAGCAGTTTCATGTGCATATACTGTGTTAAAGTTCATAGTAACACCAACGGGGTATGGAAAATCCCAAAATATATTTCAAATGGGTCGAAAAATGTTTTGCAGCCATTATGCCATATTTGTATATCTCTTTCGGAATGATTTTGGAATGAAACGTAAACTTACAATGAATTACATGTAATTCTCTTTGGAACAATTCGAAATTTGTCAAGAGTGCTTTTTTAAAAGTAAAATATGTAAAAACATGATGTAGTTTTCGGAGAAGGAATTGTATACGCTCAAGTCTAATAGTAACCTTTTGGGTTTGTGACAGCCAAGTTTTGGTTTGATGCCGTTTTGACTATAATATAACGCTATTTTTGGTTTTTTCATTCCAACTCTTAATATTTCAAAATCTGACAAGTCTTGCGAATGCTTCTGAAACTTAGGGATCGTCGTTAAACAGTGGATCTTATTGAATGAGTCTAAAAATAGAATGGGTACAAGCTCACTGAATGAGAGAATCTTTCCCATACCATATTCATGGGATGCAAGGGAATTCGTTTTTGTTATTTTTTTCTCTAATCGACATTAGCGGTTGTTTACTATGATTATTATAATTTAATAAAATAAAAACAATCGTAAGAAATATTACAATTTTTTTATTTTTTTATTACAGATTACAAAAAATATTATTAGGACATAGATAAAGTCATCATAGAGTACGACCCTAAGTTGGAAAAAGATAAAAACGGTAATCGTGGAAATTATTTATAAAAGTAAAATGTGATAATATTTTTCATTTCCAAAGAAAATTGCTCACGGCGTGAAATTTGAACTAAATTATAAAAGTGCTAATAATTCCCTAACAAAATCGGGGGAAAAAAACAAAGGATAGTTTTTAAAAGAGTTTCAATTTTTGAAATTGAGGTTTTTTTTCCAAAATTTTTGTAAGAAAGCTGTTTAAGATAATTGAAAAATATATTTTATACGGGAATTTTGTCATATTACAACATATTTTTTAAGCAAAGGAACAATATATAATTTTTAATTTTTAATGTTTATTTGTTCGTTCGAATCTATTTTATCACCTGCAAAGTATTTTTCTGAAAATGTCACGATAAAGCCAGCCTCTTTTTGCAAATAGTTTCAGGTAAAGAGACGTAACATCTAAATAATAATCCTTCTCAATAGTTTGGCGCAGGGCGGACGTAATTTATAATGACGTAACTTATAAATAAGACTGTTACCATAGCTTTGACCTTTGGGAGAGTTTTTCGTGATAGTTTCGCTCTTGCTTTGGCCATGGTGCGATATTCACTGAATTGGTCAGTTGTGTCCAGATCATAAGCATAGATCCAAGTGCCATTTTTCGTCATAATACGTTATATAACATGCTGGTAGCCTGAAATCATCTATCTGTAAATTTTAACGCTACAGCCTTTTTCGAAAATTTTTTTAATCCGTTTCAACACATTAGATGGCCAAGAAACTTTCAATTTGTAATGTCTTCGTCTTGACAGTTCTTGGGAAAGTTTAATTCAATCTGGAATGTTAGTCCCAGTAGATAGTTCCGAATGGGGCACTCCTTTAGTCCCAATTTTAAAACCCAGTGGCCAAATTCGCATTTGTGGCGATTACAAGTCTACTATCAATAAATACTTGAAAGATTGTAATTATCCATTACCACGTATTGACCAAATTTTTGGATCAATGCAAGGCTGCACAATATTTACGAAGCTAGACCTTTCTAATGCTTATAATCAGATTGGATTAGACGAAGAGTCACAGAAATTATGTACCTGGAGTACACATATGGGCCTATGCACTTGAGAAGAGCAGAAACTTTTGCACTTTCAGTGGCACATGCAACTTCAATAAAGTGCATTTGAAGACGTTCCTCCCACAGCGCGAAGTTTTCACTGGGTATAAACTCTGGCATGATAGATGTGTGCATGGTGGTGTTTATAACTTGCGAGTTATTTAAAACACTTTCATTTCCAGGTGATGACATGATAATTTGCGGATTTTATTTTACAAAAAAAAATTTTTTTTTATCCGCGTTTTTACCGACTGCGCCAATTTGTAATGTCTTCGTCTTGACAGTTCTTGGGAAAGTGTTTATTTATCAATTCAATAATACATATTCACTTACTAACACTTAAGTCTAGATTATATACCGTTTACACTATACATAGTTTATGTTATATACTGTTTGCATTGTATATGAATACTTAAATGGTAATACTCAACAATAATTATGTGGTCACAACCCGTAACAGCCTAACTTGAGTTAGGACACAATTGAGTTATTAGCACCATCGTATTCAGCGTATCTAAATTTATTTGCTCTAAATTTTTCATGTTTGTATCTCTTCTAGGAAGGCAATTAATCCTAAAAAACCTAATAGCTTAAGTTATTTTTCTAAATGACTGTTTTGGCATAACTGCCTAAGTCAATTTAGGATTACAACAAATATAAACATTATTTTTTCATCATTGCCTAAATCAACTTAAGTCGTTAATCCAAAAAAGTAAAGAAACAATTTTATTTTCCTAACTTGAGTTAAGCTCTTATTCCGAATTACAATTTCGTTTTTTGATAAACATAAATTGAGTTAAGGTCTTTCTCCAAACTTAAAGTTTTTTATTTAATCTGGAATAATAGCCTAACTCAACTTGAACTTTTTGACTTTCTTTCGTTCAACAATTCATAAGAGCCTAAGTGTCTTTTTCGATAATATCTTGACCGCGAGGATAAACAACAATTTTTTTTAATAACTAAGTAAAGAAATTCGTTTCCTTGGAATCTATAGTAAAGTTTTCCAAAAAACACCTTCTCCTGATTTTCAGTGAAGATTCAAAACTTTAAACTCCTGTACTGAAAATATTGAAAAACAGACTTAGGCTGTTATGGGTTGTGACCACAGAATTACTTACACTATTTACGTTTATGATACGCATTTTGCAGAGATGTCTGTACCAGGGCTATCAATTTAGAAAAATAAATATTTCTGAGATGTGTTAGTCCCCGTTTTAACTGAAAACGGGTCTTCCTTTATTGGCACACTAGTAAACCCAACCCATTTGTAAAGAAAACAATGTTTAAATATACATTTTATTCGAGTTGTTACCAATTGTTGTATATTTTGTGGACGATTTTATTCATTGAAGAAAGTTTGACCAAATAAAGCTTGTAAAAAGTAGCAACTTTATGGTTTTTCTCTTTAGATCGTTTTCCTCAACATTTGCTTTTAGAAACAGGTAAAAGAAACTTAAGTCAATCATTACTCGTTTCGAAACAAAAACAACAAAAAAAACGATCAAACTTTTACTTGGTAGGAAACTATTGTCTTACCAAGTCTCAAAAGTTCTCTAGACAAGTAAATTACACAACTACTACCAATATTGTCACAAAAGCGATGTATAATTTAGGAGATTAAAGAGTCTAGAGCGTAAGGTATTACCACCCTCTTTGAAGCCCTCTGGAAACAATATTCTCATTACCATCAGAACGTCGACATATAATAATTATAATAATAGTTATTAATATTTGTGAAAGAGACAAACACAGAGAGCGTTATTAATTTACTCTACTGATTCTCCAATCATAAATTCTTCTGCTCAATAAATTCTTCTGCGATTTGCAATTTCTACCATTCACACATTTTTTGGCAATATACGAGTACGTACAAAAGCAACAACAATGCTCTGTCCAGTCGCTCTTGAACGTCTTTTTCACTGCCGTTAGTCTCTCTTAAAAAATGAATAAATTCTTCGTTGCATTCTTTAAACCTAACGAAAAATGTAACGGTCGGTAAAATCGTCTTCATTTTCACCCGCTTCTCCATAGCAACCGCCGATGCATAGACAAAATCAGTTCATTTTTGATTTTCGCGACGTCAGTTTGTGGCTCCATGTAATTTGGACTCTAATTTTGGAATTTTATTGTAAATTAATCTAAATTGTGAAAATAGTTTATAACCAATTGTTTCAAAGACTAACGACATAAAATGTGAGTGAGTGAGTGGTATTTGATGCAGTTTGATAAAGCAAGTGGAATATGTAGTAGGTTTTTACTGGAGTCTCGGTCGTTCGTCAATTGTTATCCGTTTTTTTCTGTCTGCATGCGTGATCGTTAACGCTGTTAGTACGGCAGAGAGAAAGGAGATGAGAAAATATTTGTAAGGTAAGAATGTGTTAAATTTCTATGTAATTGAAAACGACGATATCTAACGACGAGCCGCTCACAGTATGAAATAAGATTTATGATCTGAAGCTCTGGTTGTTATGGAAACAATCTACACTTCTATACGCAAAATACATACATATGTATGTATGTTTGGATGATTTTGTAATTACATACATGCTTACATACATATGTTAGTATTACCATTGAAATATAATAGAATTATTGTCTGTGTAGTAGAATTCGATAGTTGTCAATATGCTATGCATTTGTTATATTATAGATATTAACAATTTGTGCTATAATTTTGTCAGTTAGATTACCCAAATAATGAATTAAAATGCATTTAATAATCTTGTTTTCTGTGGCTGTTGGTTGAGGTCTTTCCTTGTAATACAATTAAAAAATTTCAAATCGTGCTTGAACTGGAATGATATTGTAAACAATTATACCATTATCTTCAATTTGATGTGCAAGCATCAAACAGTACTGACAAGGTAGGCTGCCCTTATGGCCAATTTTTTGACCAGAATGTGGTTATATAAATTAAAGATATTTTTGCGGCGAGTATAAACTGATCAACTAAATGTTTGTGGGGTGATTTTAGAATGCCATCTATGTGAAATATGGTTAATCAATTTGTAGGATATTTCATGACAATCAAGAATGTAATAGAAAATTCTGAAATTTAAAAGAAAAAAAAATCAGTTGAAGCACTACTTTCCGCCCTATTTACACATTGCCTGCGGAAAATTTAAATTATTCTCAAAACTTACCGCAATTGAAAAAAAGAAAAAAAAATGTTCGACTTTATTTTTTCACTCATTTATTCATTTGTTGCATATGGAACGCTAATGTCAATATCAGAAAAGTTCACGCATTATTCAAAAGCTAATTTTTTAGTGCCTCGATTACTCATTCAATCAAATTTATTTTTAAAAAACAGCATGCACTTTGAAAGAACGTTCTTTTTTTGTAATAGCTCAATTTTAATTAAAAAAAAGGTTTTTTCTATATTTATTTTTAAAAAACTTAATTTTTTACCAAAATTTTTGAGAAAAATAATTTTCATAAAATTTTTAATTTTTAAATTCCCTCTCACAGATAGCTCGTATTATCATCAATGGCCACTGTGTGTTGTACAAAATTTATAAATAAAACTCCTCTACTTATGTATGTAAAACCAAATGTGTAGAATACTGGGACTCTTGTTTGAACAAGAGAAATTGAGTTCCCGATTTACGGATTTCAGATGTAACTGCTACTAGTAATGCAAATAGAAGTGTTTTTTTGGATGTTTACGTTTTTGCGAGTTCACAGTAGAGATGATTTTTTCTTAATATGTTAGGGTTTTTATAATGGTTTTCTAAATCGATTTGTTAATTACTTATGCAAAATATTATAATGAATTGAGAAAATTGTTTAATAGAATAAATTATTGTCTGTCCACGAGCTTTTACTTGGTAAAAAACCCTTGCCTTATAATTCGTTAAATATTCCGTAGCGGCAATAACGTACTAAATACTTATAAACGTATTCATTCGTAAAGAAATTCATTTAACATACACAGCCACTTTACTCGAGATCAACATCAACATCAATGCCGTTAACCTTCTATCGTCCGTACAGTACCAATAACAATATCTCTCATAACTCCTCTTTGAACTTCTCCTTCATTTACGTCAGCCCTTTGCAAGAAGAATAATCGTCTTTGTTTAAACTCAACGAAATATGTATTTAACGAACATTAGAGAAAAGTTTCCTCTCATACTTCTCCCTAACAATGGATACATACATACCTATACATACATAAAATCATTTGCTTCTTTGCTTTTTGCTATGTATGTCAGTAAGTGGCTCCATCAACTTTGCTTTCGATTTGTGCAGATTATGGGGAGATTAATCTAACTTATTAAGAGAGTGTACAAACAATTTTTCTAAATGCAGACAACCGTAACATAGAAATGTGATTGATATTTCGCGTTATTTGTTAAAACAATTGAAATTTAGCACGTACATATTTAGCTGGAGCCTCCGGTCGTTCGGTTGATTACTTTTCAATGCTTCCTTCAGTATCCGTGTTCGTTTTGGCCTTATTTGACGTGATGGACATAAAGTAAGAAGGCAAGAAAATGTTCGTAAAACAAGATGTGTGAAATTCATACCATTAAATGTAAATGATGATACGCTAACAGATTGTGAAATACGATTTGTACCGATTTTGGTGTCAACGTGCGAAGGTATGATGCCTATGTATGTATGTATGTATGTATGTACATATATGCATAATGAATTTACTGTATTGTAATTACTGCAGCGTTGCATTCTGTTTTGGTTTTTTTGTTGTTTTTGTTTTTTTAATTTTTCTTAGAACTGCTGTTTTTCTGGCCACAAATCGCTGGGATATTTGGGAAGAAATTTGGCATAACAAAATAGGTACCGATATGCCAAACTAATCAAACGAATCACTAGTACAATAAGTTGATTCGTTGGAAAAAACCTTGCTCATGCAAAGACTAAATCCACCTTTTTAAAAAGTGGTGCTTTCAGAATTTTTCTAGTATTTTTTTAATATTTATTCGTTAATTAAAATTAACGTACAGTGTCAGTTGATAGATGGTGACTTACCGTGGGGCGATACAGTCACTAGTAGAAGAAATTGATTCGGTGGAAAAAAACGTTGCTCATGCAAAGACTAAATCCACCTTTTTAAAAAGTGGTGCTTTCAGATTTTTTCTAGTATTTTTTTTAATTATTCGTTAATTAAAATTAACATAGTGTCAGTTGATAGACAGTGACTAACCCTGGGGCGATGCAGCCACCTATCATTATTTGGGCGCCGATCACCTTTATCTGTCTGACGAACACCTCGAGTAATCGATTAGTCTTGTGAATGGTTCTTCAACTGTCACGTTCGGAATCGTCGTTAAGTTGTGGATCCTGTTGAGTAAGAATAAAAACAGAATGCGTGTAAGCTCATTGAATTTGTGAAACTCTTCCACCTCTCATTCGTGAAATGCAGGACAATTTGGTTTGTTCAGTTGATAAAGTTGATATAGATGCAAGAAGAGGACGGCCACTACATCATATGTGAAAAACTGCCCTAGTTGTTGCAGTAACTATTAAAAAATACGAATATATAAATTCGTTTTTAACACGTTAAAGTTAACAATCATATGGACCAAAAGTGTCACACATGACAGTATGAAGAAATGTACTAGTTTCTGGAAAAATTTAACTTTTTCACATATTTCATTCGTTTCATCATTCATTCGTTCCTTCATTCGTTTACTAAAAGCAATGTGTTGGTAAAATTGATAGCTGCGGAAGGAACTATGCCAGTTCACGAACTTTTAAATGCAATTTTTCCAAGTGATGACTAAAATTATAATTAAAAAAAGACTCCAGTACATCCTTACATTACTTCTAATGTAGTAATGGATAGTATGTATGTACATACATATGTATATAACCCTCAAATTCAATATTTCTCAACTATTAAAAAGTGTTTATTAGCTAAAAACCAGGAAAGAAAATAATTACTAAAGGACATAATTTGGCCATAAAATTAGGAAATTTTTGCAGACACTTGATATTATTGACAATTTTTTAGAAATTATCTGGGAATCAAAAAAAAAAAAATTATATCACTCTAGTGATCATAGAGAAACCCCTAGTTTAAGTCTGCTATTTTGATTTTAAATTTCGTTTCCTGAACATTTCCATTTTAAAAAAAGCTGGGAACGTATTTTTAATTCCCTAATATACCTATACATCAGAATATGACGAATGAGACAGTATATGCAAAGGAGACATCATTTTCTAGAGAATCTATGAAATTTAGATTGATTACCAATGATTTACAAAGTAGTTGTTCTCTGTATAATTCGTTAGCGTAACTCCAAAAACCCGTCCTAAGAAACATGTCTTTTTATAACGTTTTACAGCCACACCCTTCTTCGAACATTTACTTTTGTGTAAAGAGAGGAACACTCGGAGTTCCTAAACTTTACACCCATTTTTTCGTTATCTCCTATATTAGTTGAGCTATTGAATTTTTGTGGAAATTTTTTACTGATTGGACAAAAATTGTTTGAGTTTACTCAAATTCACTGGAAATCATTTGAAAATCGATAGAAAAGTTCTAGAAAATTAAAGTTTTCGGCTAATGTGCTAAAATAAAAGAAATCAGATGGATGGAATTTAGAATTCCAGAACATGTATTTGCAAAGCGATGCATTCAAGCTGAGTGATTTTAGCGTTAATTTTAAAAGCGTTCAGCTGTCAAACGATTTAATGCCGAGACGAATTATTTCTAAAATGTTCATTAACTGATTTCGATTTTATTTTTGCTTAGCGACTGCATACATTTTTCCCCCCTTTTTAATGTACATACATACATATATCGACGTTAATTACGTTTCCAATCATGTACCACCATTTGCGAGCAGGATGAAAATTAGAGAAATGTGTGTATGGCTTTTCGAGGGTCGAGTTTTTATTTCAAAAAATTATACATTGTATATATTATTACAATTTATATACATACTCGTATGTATGTATGTATGTACATATGTACATTGGTTGCTGACAGTGACTGTTAGTTCTCAATGGACAGGCTTCTTTATTTCTAATGGACGTGCGAAAAATCAGTCCAATCCATTGAGTAGATCGCTAAGAAATCAATGAAATAAAAAAAATCCAAAAATGTATTTAGCTTACTCGTATTTCGCACAAAAAATTAAATTTTTCGAAACTATAATATTTAATTTGTTTATCTACCCCGCTGTTTTCAATCGAAATATTTATTTATTTATTTGCTGGACCTTCGAAAAATTATTATTATTATTATTATTATGGACACACTTCACAAATTTGCATCCAGCAATATGTTTTTATTCAAAAGATATATGTATGTGTATGTACTATGTATTTTAAAAAATTTGTTTAATACCAAAGTACCAACGTTCAAAACTCAACATTCATATACTCCCACTCTCATAGTGATGACCAATACTTACACGACACAGTACAGTTGACTTTTAAATGCAATATCATTCACAAATCACCGACAACGAAAGCATCCAAAACCCCTCACCCACCCACTCCATTTTCTGCAGCTTCGAAAGAAGTGGAATCTGCGCTGCATTCTTTAAACTTAACGAAATGTTTAACAACCGCTAAATAACTGTTCATTTTTTCAGTTGTCTCTAACAATGGATACATACACAAAATCAGTTGCCTTTTTGATTTTCGCGATGTCTGTTAGTATATACATATGTAAATAGCTCCCCAAAATCCGCGCTCGATTTGTGCAGTTTTATGGGAAGTTAATATGAACTGTTAAGAAAGTGTGCAAACAATTATGTATGTATGTATATTGAAGACCTTACAACATAGAATGTGAGTGAGTGCTGTTTAGAACAATTTGATAAAGCAAACGAGATATTTATCACGTATTGCTTTGAATATGACTTTCGTATTGTTAGAACAGAGAGAAAGCAAGAGAACTGTGTGTAGTGTAAGAATGTGTGAAATTGAGAATGATGTAAATGACTACATATATATGTATGTATATGCTAAGAATGAGTAAAACCGAACGTGAGAATAGAATTGTGATCTAAATCTGCGAGTGCTAAGGAAACAATCGAAGAAGTGCCGGAAGGTACTGACATCGATTCGCGAGGTACGTGTGCATATGTACATATGTACATACATACATCTGTATGTATGTACGAGCATATGATGATTTTGTAATACATAGTATTGATATTGATGTTCTTTAGGTCTTAAATGTATATGGCGGCCTTCACAAGAAGAGCCTTTAAAAAACAAAAATTTCCTGTTTCGTCTAGAATATTTTCATGGCGTTCATAAATTTGTTGTCATTTCCAATTTTTTTTTGTTATTATATTGTATGTTCATATCTATGTATATCCGAGAAGGGAAGAAGGAAGTGGGCAATTTTGCGATATTTTCATCGATTATGTTGATTGATGTGTTTTGTTTGAGTACACAGAGTACACAGCAACAGCTTCGAATAGGGAAACGAATACAACAAAACCTACATAGAAGGGATGACACGCTAACAGATTATTTTGATTATTTCTATTTGAAAAAAAAGTACAAATGTTTATTATGAAAATTTATTTATTTATTAAATCTGTCAGATCAGTCTGTTAGTGTGTCATCCTTTTGAATGTTGTATTGCCGAAATGAAGACGGCCCGCACCAGCATTATCAGACATTGACAAAACAAAAATTATGCCAAATTTATCCAAAATTTTATTCAGAAATTGAATACGAAATTGTATTACAAATTAAATAAGGGTTTTCATAGTAGAGTGTAAAATTAGCAATAACTGCTCGGTAGCAAAGTAGTGATACCGACATTTGTTTGGGTATACATATGTATGTAAATCTAAGTCAGCGTAGCCGAAAATATCACGGCGTCACGACAAACTGCTAACAATTTATGGCCGTGCAAGCTAGTTAATTGGCGGCTGCGCATCTGTTGATCATCGGTCGGTATTTTCCTACATTTACGATTTAATCCGGAGACGATTTACTACTTAATATTGGAGCCTATCAATAACTTTTACGTTTCGAAACGTACGAGTATAGTATTATTTGAAAACAATTAAATGTTTTTTTAGGAATGTGCGACTTATCGGTTAATCAAACTTGTTGATTGATTCATATTTCGGTTAATCAGTTCATTGGCTAATTGAAAGTTTAAATCTATGACTAATTAAATAATTTGGATTTCGATTAGTCAAATTTTAATAATTTAATCAAAATTCAAATATTTCGTATATGGGAATAAAAGCAAGAAATATCTAAAAAATATGTTTTCAATGAAAAAAGAAGAAGAAAATTGAAGCTTTTGGAGTGGCACAGAATAAACAATGTGAAGTGTTATGTTCAGTTATTCAAGTTTTGGTTATTCAATTGTTCAACTAATTAATTAATCAAGAGTTTCAAATAATCAAAATAAATGTGATTAATCCAAACGAATTAATCACACCTATTTTGCGCCATCTTGTTAACGGCAGTAGTGATTTGAGTTTTAGCGAATATTGTATGTAGATTTTTTGGCATTTTGCATGTAAAATATAAAAACTGTTATACAAAGGATTTCGATTCTAACCTATTTTATTTTGTTTACGCTTGTAAATTCAGCAAATCTTTAATTTTATAATAGTCGTTCACAAAACTAGCGACATGCCCCGGATTTTCAAATTTTCTGATTTTATTTTTTTAGAAAATGTGAACAAGAAGACGTGTATTAAAATGTTGCTTTTTACAAATGTTTCTTAAAGAATCTAAATATTATTCTACACTTTAATTGGAGATTTTCCAACTCTCCGCTTACGAGCTTTGAATATTACTTAAAAACCGGAAACATCTATTAACTGGTAGAGTAATACAGGAATTGTTATTCACTTTTTTTGTTGTAACTTTTAAACATTTCTAAATTTTCGGAAAGTATTACTTTTATTATCTTAAAATAACCCTATTGACAAATAGAGATACACAGTGATGTGAAAAATAATAAGGACACTAATGTCAAACTATTTTATTTGATCAGAAAATAAGTAAAAAGAGAAATTGCTAAAAATAACTGTACTTATTTTTAGGTAATATATTACAAAAATGAGTTCTATTATGTTTTTTAAAATTGTTGTTTTTATTTTAAATTTTTTTAATAAATTAAACTTAAAATACAAATTTACCCTGTGAAAAAAAAAATAAGGACACTTCGTGTTTTCATCTAAATAATACTATAACATTAACAAAAAAGAAGAGATTCACAATTAATACTGTTCTAATATTGTTTTCCAGTGGTTAATATTTTGTTGAGGCTCCTTTGTTTTGTAAAAGTGCTAGGCATCGTCGGGGTACAGAGTCAACAAGGTTTTGACAGACTGAAATCGGTATATCATTCCACGCAGCCTGAATTACTTCCCATAGCTGATCGCAATTCGTGAGACACTTTCCTCTTGTTGAAGTTTTCCTTATATTCCACAAATTCTCGATCGGATTTAGATGGGGAGACTGCGCAGGCCATCCTAATAAATTTATCTTGTTATTCCCAAACCACGTCTTGGTGCACTTTGCCGTATGTTAGGGGTCATTGTCCCGTTGGAACACCCATCGCAGTGGCATATTTTCTTCGGCATAAGGTAGCATACAATTTTGTGGAATGTCAACATAATCTGTTGTTTTCATAATGCCCTGTATACGATATAGTAACCCAACACCATGGTAGGAAAATGATATTACCACCGCCGTGCTTTACCGTCTTAAGAGTGTATTTTGGGTTGTATTCCATATTAATTGGGCTTCTTACAGTATGAAGACCCCCATATGGATTAAATAAATTAATTTTTGTCTCATCCGACCATATAATATTTCTCCATTTATCTTGAGGCCAGCATGAGTGAACTTTAGCAAATTTTAGCTTTTGTTGTACGTTCTTCTTCGACAACATTGGTACTTTTCTAGCACTATGAGCTTTAAGGTTCTCTTTAATAAGTGCTTTTGGAATTGTTGATGTTTCAATTTCTATGTTTAAATCATTTTTTTATCTGTTTCGATGAGATAAATGGATTCTTTTTTACACATCGAATGATTCCACGTTTAACTGTAGGTGTAATTTTTGGTTTTATGCCACGTGTTTCTCTTACCGGAATTCATTTGACTGCATTTTCAACCATTGTTTTGAAATTCCAAGCAACCTTGAAATGTTTCTATAAGATTTTTCATGTTTATGCACATTTTTAATAGTTTTTCTTAGTTCTATGTCTCAGTACTTAGATTTTCCCATTTTTTCCCTAAAAACTACAAAATTTTGCTGTTCTTAAGTTTGAATCGAATTTAAAGTTTCACTAAAATCACTTCTCTTACCTTTTGTACACAAAAAATAACTTTTAAAAGTTTTGATATTATTTTATTTTAGTTAATCGACAAACTTTCCT
>JAHXMU010000648.1:766230-814045 GCA_019455685.1 Philornis downsi | reverse complement strand
GTCTTTGAAAACTCTGGAACGAAAGTTCTAAAATTAAATATTATACTTTTAGTTTTATTTTTTTCATTCATTTTCTTTATTGGATCTTTCTTTCGAAATTTACAATAAGCATTCAAATCGTAATCCTATCTTAAACTAAAGTATCCTGCCATTGCCGGATGTTGTTATTGGCGAGCTGAACTTTTTATCACCGGACCAAGTCTAGCGTGTCCTTTCTTCTTAGCCGTATATGAGCGGGAAAATGTTAAAGGTTTTGAGCGAGTGGGTTTGAGTGGGAGGACAACTTCGATACACATGACCAGCTTAATTTTCTTATTTCCTCGGAAATATAAGGAATGTTTAAATCCTTGTGTATGTTATCATTCCTATTATACCATGTGGCACCACAAATTTGGCGCAGTATTCTTGATTGAAATTTGGCGCAGTATTTTTATGATGTAAGAAATATTCGTAGGCTATATTGCAAGTCCTGATTATTCGTTAATTTAATAATTTCGGAATCTTAGTAGAATTTCTTACTAGAATTATAAAACCCAATAAGATTAAGGCAATATGTATGGAAAGTGGAAATTTTTTAGGAGAATTGAATGCTTTGAGTGATATCAGAGAGCGTTTTTTTTATACGATGCAGCCTGCAAAATATAGCATAAACAGCATATTTCCTTAGTTATAATAAAAAAAAGCGCCATAGTCGAAAATCGCTCGACTAAATTTTGAATATATTTTTCGAAATATTTTTTTCCAAATTTTCCTTGTTTTCAAGATAATGATACAAAACATTTCTTCAGTTCCACTTACATCATTTATTTAGACATAATAGAAAAAGCACAGATGCAAATTTAGTTTATTTTGTACCAAATTTTCCAGAATTTATTAAAACATTTTAGTTTTGCAAATACATATTTTTTTTTTTTTGGCTGCATTTCAGGAACTGTTATATCCTGTTATATTATTGGAATATTTAAACGCAAAGAGAAGACATTATTCAAATATTCGCGTGCATTGTTTTGTGTTATTATGAACATATTAAAGCATGTAATTTTTCTGACTAAAATTAGTTTGAATATTATTTAATTTTTTGTGGGATATATTTCATTTAATTTCATTTTTGATTTCTTTTTATTTGGAATTATTTTATTATCAAACGATGATTTTATTTCACTTTATTTGAACGTATTTCATTTTCATTAGAAATACTTTCGTTGTCGTTTGATTGAAATAATATATTTGGGGATTATTTCAATCCTCCGTTTGGTCCAATCCAATTGCACATCAATCCAACTTTGCTCATATTCTCTTGTTTCCTTTTAACTTTGTGCACCTTGGAAATTTGCATAATTTTGGTTAATCTGTTCTATTTGTAAATAAAATTACCGAAATCAGGTTTATAGAAAATGTGACTTTTGGAATAACCTTAAATCGGATTTGTATTCTCCCCGTGCAGTTCCTACGCATATTTTGTGCAAACTTATTCCATAAATTTCTTTATGTACCGAAAACAATGTTTTTTGCGAGTTGGGAACACAAAAATATTTCCATCTGTACCAGTTTACCATACAATCCTTAGTAAATGTAAGCTAATACAACCTCAATTAACTACACATTTGGGAACTCGTTCGTTATTGTATCACGTATATCCATATTCGATGCATGTGTTAGTAAAAATTACACTGTGTGTTATGAATCTCTTGTGGTCTAATTTAAAAACCAAAATTATAAATTATAGTCTAAAAGCTTCAAACTCATAATCACTGCAACTGTTTACGTTCTCAAGTTGTAGAAGTTGTTCAGTAGTTTATTTTTGTTGGAATTTTTTGCACTTCTTTTTTTCTTAACATTTTCTAAATGGAAATGATAGTTGATAAGTTTGAAAGGCAAAAACCAATGTGAATAACGATGTTAGGATATCAAGGCGGTCCCAAAACTAGGCAAGCTAACAAAGAAGACACAAAAAAATTGAGAACAATTTTCTTTATTTTCCAGCATAATCTATATATATTCACTAACTTCTGTACTCCTGAACTTTCAAAAAACGCTAACCCCACCTATTCATTGTTTGCATATCTTTTACCAGCGAGTTATTTTTTCAAGTGTGGAAATAGAAAATTGTCCGAGGGAGCCAAATCTGATGAATAAGGTGCATGATGAAGCAACTCGAACTTTAATTCATTATTGTTGGCCATCGTAATAGTGGATGTGTGAACCTGAGCATTGTTTTGAGGAAACAACACTTTCTTTTTTGCACATGCGTACTTTTTTTCCACAATTTCATCACCTAGACGCTGCAATGAAATAGTTTAATATTCGCGTTGATGGTTTTTTTCTTTTTGAAGATAATCAATAACAATAATCCCATGCGCATCCCAAACAACAGACACAATGGCCTTGCTTGTAGATGGAACCGTATTCGCATTTTTGGTCACGATTCTCTTATTCCAGTCTACTGCTTTGTTCCTTCCGTTGTATACTCATGCCTCATCCATGGTTGTAAGTCGACACAACAATTCGGATTTATTGCGGTGAAACGTTGCCAAACACTCTACTAAAGCATCTTCACGACGCTATTTTTGATCTATTGAAAGTAAGCGCGGCACCCACCTTACTCACAGTTCGAAGATTTGGTTAATATAAGATAAATAACACTTTTTGAAATGTGTACCATTTCAGTTAGCTCAGCCGACGATGAATACCATTTTGGCGTGGACATCTCAATTGGTCGACCACTACGGCGTTATTCTTGGCAGCACGTACGGTCTCGTTTAAACTCTGCTACCCAATATTTTACAGTCGTAAAGTCTGGGGGGAGTCTGCTCCCTCCAGACTAGAATCTAGCTCGGGCTTAAATATTGGTTGGACAGAGACCTTTCAAATGGAAATATTGAATTAAATGACGTTGACCAATTTTTTCCATGTATACAAATTCAATGAGATCGTTTGCTTTTGATGGCTCAAAAAAAAAAAAAAAAAAAAAAATACTAAACAACGTGGCGCGTAGAAACTCAAAACATAAGTTTTATAAGATTGCCACTTTTCACCAAAATAATTTTTTTCAAATTTCTGGTACCATCTATTCATCTGGTCGGTAGTTTTGAAACCGCTCTCGTATAGAAATTACACGAAAATATGCATCTTTCGATATCGATAACTCAGGTCAGAAAGATATCAGCATCGGAAATATCGCGGAGATATCACTATATTATTAGTGACACATAAACAATTTCAATTATTGATGTTCATTTGTTTGTTCTTAAACAACCTAAGTAGAGTTCAAAGACATCTAAAACAAAAATGACAATTTTTGGTGTGAATGTTAACGTATTTGCGGCTAAAAATTATTTCAAGTTTTGTGTTAATATGCGCTGTAGAGATCCGTTTTTCAATCAAACTAAAACGTTTGTGGTTCCCGTATTTAATCTTAAGTGTATCTACTCACAATGCTGTTTAATAAAGAAACAATTTCTTTTCAAAATTATCAACATAGGCGTCTCTTAGTTGAGTCTAACTGAGTGTAACGATAATAAAAACTCTTCAAGAGTGCTAGTGCGTTATATTCGTGAAAGTTTACTTTTTCCTTAACATATTTGAGCCAATGATGGTGGTATCAATTCGGTCCAATTATTATACCTTCACCCCAAGGAATAAAGTAATATACGTCATATGATGGGGCTAAATATATCAGTTGTATTGCACCGTTACTGCTCGCAAAAGTTTGATAAAATTTAGGATATAACTGAACTATTTCGAGTAACTCTCACACAAAATGCCCAATTTAATCCATATTATGTAGTTTCATATAGTTTCCCATTCTATATTTGTGACCTCGGTTCTGCAAGTGAAAATGGACTACATTTCTACATCCATTATGATATTGTACAAATTGGCAAGAACCAGTAGCCCATTTGTAAAGTCTTAGAGAAGTACATCAAAAACTTGTAATTTTGCTTATTTTCTATGCACTTTAATCCTAAGTACTTTCTGATGAGAAGCCGACAGTACAGTACGCTTATTCTGCCACTCCTCACTGTTTTTAACCAACTCAAGAGGACGTTACTTTCATTTCATTTCATTTCATTACGTTTCGTTGCATTCATTTCATTTCATTTCATTTCATTTCATTTCATTTCATTTCATTTCATTTCATTTCATTTCATTTCATTTCATTTCATTTCATTTCATTTCACTTCATTTCATTTCATTTCATTTCATTTCATTTCATTTCATTTCATTTCATTTCATTTCATTTCATTTCATTTCATTTCATTTCATTTCATTTCATTTCATTTCATTTCATTTCATTTCATTTCATTTCATTTCATTTCATTTCATTTCATTTCATTTCATTTCATTTCATTTCATTTCATTTCATTTCATTTCATTTCATTTCACTTCATTTCATTCCATTTCATTTCATTTCATTTCATTGCAATAGGAAATACTAGAAGGGGCGTTGCAGAGAATTATGAATCAATATCACGATGGAAAATCTAAGCCATCATTGTAAGCTAAATATAAATTACAGAAAAAGATTGAATTTCGGAAAATCGAAAAAAGACATTAAAAAGTACATGAGGTAAACTGTTCACTAGTGGGATGCTCCCTCAAAGTATTAAGGCAGTTATATTGTCAACCAGCCAACCAAACAGACAAAAATTTTTCCATCAACTTAAAAAATCATAATCAGATCCTCGGTGCATTAAACCCATATTCTAAAATTCTTTTTTTCTCTTTTAAATCGTATTTTGAGCACCCGCATATGTAGAGTAGCCTCAGAATGCGACTTTGGTGTTTTTATGTTGTATGGAACACTCTTAGTTCGTGAAATAAAGTACAGTTCAACGGAATAACAAAATAGAATCTAGGAATTCAAATGTGGTTAGATTGGGAAACGTATTGCATTTTGTTTACTTCAGTTCAGTTTAAATGACTTTATACAATTTTGTTTACGCTCTTTTAATTTCCCTGTGGCACCACATTGCCTTTCCTTCAGAAAAAAAAACAAATTAATCATATCACAGAATTTTTATTACCATTCTGTCATGATGTACATCTACATATATTTCACTCAAACGAGAAGAGGACTTGATACTATTCTTGGACATTGCTAATATGCAGCTGTGATTAAAGTTTAACAAAGATTTGAGATTAGAGCTTCAATTCTCAGTATAATTACTAATATGATGATAAGTTGCTAATCAACAAAATGAAGTGGATAGAAATACGAGCATTTCATCATTGCCATTTGATTTATGTCTGGATATTTCGTTTGACATTTCAAAAGTATGGTATCTATAATTTTATTTGTATACTAGAAATATCTTCGCATCAAGTATTATCTGAATTAATGACATTTCAATAACACCCACATTCATACATATCGATGTACATATTTAATCCTTTATATTATGATGCTTAAGTGCATAAATAAATGGTTTCTTAATTTATAGAAATATTTATATAGCAAATATAAAATGATATTATGGTTACATTACTCAAACAACCACAACGAATTCAGTGCAAATTGGCAAGTGTTTCGGTGAGAAAGACTGGAATTCAAGTTAAGAAACCAGAAAATATGGTGTTCTCGCATACACAATTTTTGTAATAATTAATTCTTCATTTCTCAGCAATGTATTTATTTTTTAAATTAATTTTTTGGCTGCTAAGAAGGAATTCTTTTTAATTACACCTGAATCTACTTAATCGCTAGGTTGAAATTGCATTGCTCTGATTTAATTCATATTATTTAGGTCAATATCTAAGCAAGCTAAGGTCGCAGAATAAAAACAAGGAACAGGATCTACACAGAGCCACTAAATATCTCAAGCGGCCTGTTAAAGAAAATGTTCCAATTAAAAATGTCAATGGAGTTTGGTGCCGTTCCGATGAGTAAAAGTCTACGGCTTTTGCTGAGTTTTTAGAGAATACGTTTAAACCAAATTGCACCAACATAAATGATAGTGATATTATAGATTTTTTTGCATGTTGTGTGCCAACTGGAACGACCAATTCGACACATTACCCCTAATGAAACTTGAAATTAATGTCCTTAATAGCAACAAGTCAAGAGGGTTCGACAACATTAATGCTAAGGCAATTAAATCGTTACGTATTAAGGAGATAGTGTTGTTCACATTGATATTTAATTCTATTTTACGTCTTCAATATTTTCCCTTCGCAACGGAAGTGTATCAAAAAAATCATTTCTGCTGAACCGATGAAACCTGAAACTATTGTATCGTTGTATAGCCCAATAAGTTTGCTGCCTATATTTTTTAAAATATTTGAAAAACTTCTGCTGAAATGACTGTTGCCACTGCTACAAGACAAATGCATTATTAATGACCACCAATTTGGCTTTCGCCATAATCATGGAACACCGAAACAATGTCGTCGCATTGTAAAGGCAATAACAGATTCTTTGGAAAATAAAATGTATTGTTCTGCTGCATTTTTAGACATACAACAGGCCTTTGACAAAGTCTGGTACAGTGGGCTTCTTTATAAACTAAAAAATATTCTTCCAGCCCCTTTCTATACATTTATTTTTTTATTTTCCCAACAAGAACGCAAGATTTAAATAACAGATGCAGCAATTGAATTGTTTCTCCGGTTGTATGACATGTGGCGCCGTCTTGTTGAAACCACATGCCCTCCACATTTATTTCTTCAATTCTAGGCACGAAAAAACTGGTTACCATTTCACGATACCGAGCACCATTGACTGTTTGCGCTTGAGGTCCAATGAGTTCCACACCACACAGTGACACGTTGAGGATGCATTTGCTTCTCGTGAATCACTCGATGATTTTCCTCACTCCAAATGTGACAATTCTGCCTATTGACGAAGCCATCAAGATGGAATTGGGCCTCGTCACTGAAGATGATTTTATTGGCAAAATCAGCATTTTCATGTTGTCTCTCCAATACCCAATTAAAGAACTCCCTTCGCTGTACATGGTCAGCTGGCTTCAGTTCCTGAGTCAATTGAACTTTATATGCATGAAGATGCAAATCTTTCGTCAAAATTCGCTGCATAGTGGATTTGGAGACACGAGTTTGCTGAGCTCGGTGTCGAATTGAGGTGGATGGAGTTTGGGGGACATCATCACGTACAGCTGCAATATTTTCGGTCGATCGACCTGGTCGAAGGCGCGTTGTTATCTTTACATCACTAACAGACCCAGTTTTGTCAAATTTATCCATTAATCTCTTTACAATTGACTCTTTCGTAGCATTATTGTGACCACAAATTGATCGCAGTTTGCGAACTGTAGCCGCAAAACTTTCACCATTTTGGTAAGTCAATTTTACAATGAGAACGCGTTGTTCATTCGTGTAACGCTCCATTTTTACTAACCTTGTACCTTCTACTAGCAAACAATAACAATTGTTCAAATGTCAAACAATGACAGTTCGGATGGCGCCAAATTTAAATCTTGCGTTCTTGTTTGGACACCCTTTAAAAGATGTTTCTACGTAAAGGTCAACAATGGTGTATCGAACATCTATCAAATTGATGCAGGTATTCCACAGGGAAGCGTATTGGGATCTGTATTGTGTACTATTTGAACATATAATATGCCCTCTAGAGAAGACATCAGCATTTGCCGATGGCATCGCTTTCTTATGCTCGCGTCCCTCATCATCTGAAGCCTCAAGAATATTGTAACTGCAGCACGACAATCTACAGCAATGGCTAACAAAGTGGAATATCATAGATAACACTGAAAAGTCTTGCCACATTTCATTTACCTTACGGAGGCAAAATTTTCCGCCAGTGCTCTTGAATGGCAATGTTATAGCTAGCAAAGATACCGTAAAATATCTTTGCTCTTCACTTGGACCGACGTCTTACGTGGAAATCCCACATATCAGTAAAGAGAAAAGAACTAGACAATAAAATCAAGCGTATGTATTGGCTGCTAGGACCCAGATCAAAACTGTCCCTACAAAATAAAGGTTTGCATGTTAAAACTATTATCAAATCTATTTGGACTTACGGTATTGAGTTTTGGTGAACGGCCGGCAAATCTAATATCGAAATACTTCAAAGATTCCAATCAAAAATCACTGCGACTTTTAACAAATGTACCCTGTTTACGTTACAAATAATGATTTGCAAAAGGACCTTAAAATAACCTTTGTTAAATCAGAAACAAGAAAATTTAGTTCCAATTATTTGCAAAGACTAAGTTATCACTCAAACATTTTGGCTATCACACAGTTAGATGAGACTGAGGAAGTTAGAAGACTCAAAAGAAAACATGTGTTCTTCCATTTATATATCATTGCAATTATACTAACATAACATCAAATTAATTGTTAAAATATTAAATTAAATTTTGCTTATTAATGTACAAGATATTTCTTCAAACTTATGTACATGGATAAGTATGTTATGTTGCGGGTTTTAATAAAAATCAACACATCAAATTTGCTTATTATCGTTGAAATAAATTCCAAATGAAGAAAGAAAAAAACATATCTACAACGTTCAAATATTTGACGACGTGGCTTTGGAACCTTTCTACAAATCACTTTTTTCGAAATTCCAATTATCAGTTATGACGAATGTATATCAAATCAGTAAAACATCCAAGATGAATATACAGGATGACGCACGGATCGTTCTACAAACGTAATGTCAATATCAATGGGGACGTTTTTTAAAGATGTTGGATGTTGAAAAAGTTTTGCTTATACAGAACTGCGTCGAAGACGTATCCGTTTCAACAGCATGTAATTCCAGCAAGATGGAGCAACTGTATACATAGCCAGACAGTTTGTTCCCAAACAAATTAATGTCCAGAAACTGTAGTTTCAGCTGGCCCCCAAAGCTACCTCACCTGATTTCAACAGACTTTTTTATGGGGTTATGTCGAATAAGAGGTATACAAAACTAAACCAAAGAAATTAACTGAATTGAAGCAGTCCATTACAAAAATAATTGAGACGATCCCGCAATGAATAATTTTCTAATCAGATGCCGCATATGCGTGAATGAGAAGGGAGGTCATTTACGGTCTATCATCTTCAAGACCAATTGGTTGTATAAAATAAAATTGAATTTTCTACACAATTTAAACAAAAAAATAAATAAATGAAATACATCGATTATAAAAAAGTTATTTGAATTTCTTACAGTAGCACACTTGGTGCGGCAAACTGTATGAGAATATATCGCGACTAAGTTGGTCACTTGTGTTGGAGCTACCAAAAGTTGCGTGGTTAATTCCGCTCAGCTTGAGTCACTAAATGGCGTTCATCATCAGCCTGCTACAAATTACCACTGCTGGTGAAAGATGTTTTGGACTCAGTGCTCGTAGCACTGGGAATGACTGGTAATGGAGCATTTGGGGGACGTTAAACTGGTTTGGAAACCGATGGGATATTTGCGTAAGTAATATTTCTTCGATTTTTCATATTGAATCCAGCAACTTTTCTTAAACAGAAATAAAAATCGGTTTAGTGCTTACTTGACTCTGTCCAAAGTACTAGAATTGAAAAATCGAAATAGATCTTCTTGCAAAACATTGACGGTGTCCACGGTTTTTTCAAGTTTCTGACAACAAAACATATTTTAATGAATCTGATATTGCATATCCTTTTTCCCCAACCAAATATTCACCACACACAAAGCAAAAATAGCTTGAATCAGTAACATACGATCTCCCTGACATGCTTAAACTCTACTATTACGAAGAATTAGAATGAATGTGGGTTTCTGCCAAGTTAATAATTATGAACATTGTGCTTAGCGATGAAAACCCTTTTTGACTTAATGGCTTAATGGCTACGTCGGTAAGTAAAATTGCCGAACTTGGGCTGAAGATCAACGCGAATGGATGCAAGAGCTACCATTACAGAAATTGAAACTTTAGAATGGATTACCTGCAATTACGATCAAAATTTGGGTGGAATAATCCTTAGCAAGTAAATGAAAAAAATGGATATTTTTTGCAATAAATTTGATTTTTTGTATATTTAAAAAAAGTCTCTATAATTAAGTCACTTTTCATGTATTATTACTCAGTTTGTAATTTAGCGCCTTAATGTAATGTTGTTAGCGAAATTATCCTATATTCCTCAGGCTTCATTCAAAATACCAGTCCTTGCAACAGGTGTTGGCAAAATCATATGGATGAAATGAAACAGATATCCAGCTAAACATAACCATGTACGTAGCCCAATAATGCAAAGAAATCGTGCTGTATAACGATATATCACCACGATATATGTACTCACATATATTTTGTGAGTTAACTGGGACGAAATAGACAGACAAACTAAGTAACGGATGTTATTAAACATTTTATCAGCAAAATCAAACCACACAAATTCCAAAGAGACTAACTAGACCAAGAAAAGTTTAAATTTACGTGAATGTAAACATGAAACATATATTTTCATTAGGAGATTTCGTAAATCCTGCAGGAATACTGTGAATACAAATTACGTGCTGATATGAGACACTCCAGAGAAATGCGCGCAGCATGCAAAATTTTTGCGATCTATTTTCAGTCACTAATTTTACGGTTACAAAATATAATTGCAAAATATTCGGTAAAATGAAGGGTAGTGGAATCGAAAATTAGCTGGTTTGGGTTTCGATTCGTTCACTATCACGATTCGTTATTTACAATATCTTATTAAATATTTATGGACGAAAATAAAATCGGAACGGTGTACAGCATATTAATAAAGTGTTACGAATATGACCTATAATAGATCAGTTTCTACCAGTTTCGGTCATCAGCAAGACCTCAGTAGACTTGAACATCAATTTTTAAAAATATTGAAATTATATCGTAATGATGGAATGCAAAATAACTAAAGAATGCTGGTTCGTATGCTTCTGAATATTATATGTGTTATAAGATAAGATAGGAGATATAATATGAGAAAAGAGACTGAACTTAGGGAAACAGCTATGAACTGGAGTACAGTGTTTTTAATATGCTGTCTGTTTGTGCCTGCGGACTATTATTGTTATAAACGTAGGATGATATTCTGAGATGATAAAGTGAAGTTAAATCCTTTTCTTTAAAGATATAAGAAAATGTATTATAATACTTTTGCGTATTTTTAAAAAACCGTTCTTTTAAATAAAAAGATATATGCAGTGATTGGCACTGGAAGTGTCACCAACTTTACGCTGATGCAGCAATTTAATGTGTAATGACAGCAAGCTCAGTTTTTGACAAAACATCAAGCTGTTATGTTTTTACAACACTTCAGAAGCATATCGTTTTACGTCATAGTTAAAGAAAGTTATCGAAATAAAATTCAAAAGCAACAATGTTATTGCTTTGTATTTGTTTGAAAAACCATAATCAGTCATAGTTAATGATCTACGATATTTACGTGTGAACAAAATATTTTTGTATCGGACCACTTTACGCCACAACGATCCTGCTAGCTTAAGAAAATGCCCATTGAGGTGGGCATAGAAAAACAGCAACATCGTCAGAAATGGTTCAAAAAGTGACGACCAGAATTCAACGTAATCCACAATAAAATACAGTTCAAACTCAATTGCAATGCTTCTGCTTCTAGCAAAGAATAAATGAGATACGATGGAAGACTTTGAAAATACAAAAAGTGAAAAATATAACAGACCCAGCCTTTTACAAAAGAAAGTTCCGAGATTAATTTCTTCACAGCAATGGCTACTGCATTCCCCGGACTTGCGTCTAATAGATTTTTCCGTATAGTCCGTTCTGGAGACCAAAGTATTAATACATTAACTTGTTTTATTAACATGTTATCGGGTGGTTCGGTTTATTTATAAATTTACATACAAGGAAAGAATTATTTTAATCCATTATAAATTTTCCCCTCTTTTTAATAACTTCTTCCCACCTCTCTGAGAGCTTTTTCATTCCTCTCTCATGAAACTCTCGTTTTTTTCTGGGAAAAAGCGTTATATTCATATTTTACTTCCTCATATGGTGGAGTATGGTGGATGGAGTAAAACTTCCCACCCAAGCTCTGACAGTTTCTGACGGGTCCGCAGGGCAGTGTGAGGCCTCGGTGAGAGAGTGAGTTATCCACAAGTCGAGGTTGCTCACAAATCCGAGTTCTTTTATTACCCGTGAACGGTTGAGACTGATTCTTTTGATTATTTCGGATATTTTCCTAACTGTTGCACGGGGATTAACAATAATTAAATCTCTCACCTTCTCGGAAACATTTTGTTTTGGTTGTCCTGATGTGGGAGCGTCCGTTATGGAGAAGTTGCCTGTAGTAAATCTTTTAAATCATTTCTGGCAAGTTCTTTCATTTTTGTCCGTTTTCTTCATAAACAGACTTTATTTTTCGGCTGGCTTTAGCAGCCGTTTTTCCTTTTCGGAAATAATATAGCATAATATGCTTAAAATGCTCTTTTTCGCTCATTTTTCCCACTTTTTAAAACTTTTAAAATGCTAAAACCGCTCACGACTAGAACGAGAACACAAGTGAACAACAGTAAACAGTTTAGAGAAGGGGTAAGAGGAAGTTGTGATAGTGTTTGAAGGAACTCTATGCCAAGAAAAGTGACTTATGGTGAATTAACGAATTAAACGAACGAATCTTTAGAACAACCTAACACATAGTTTCTGTAAAATGTTAATGTTTCAAAATTAATCAATTTTTTTTTTTTCTTTTTTTTGGTATTGGTTCACTTTATATCTTCTGTCAGTCAAAGAATTGAAGGTGTGTATACTGGCAGAAAAGTACCTTGGATTTGTTTATTTAAATAGCCCGCTTAAAGGGTTAATTAAAATTCTTTTCGTCCTTTATACTGACGAGACGTTTGAGTGCGATCTGTCATTTTGCTGGTTTACAATGATCGGTTTTGTCGGTTCACCTTAAGTGTATTTTGAGATTTGAGATGAGAGATTACAAAGGATAGAAATTTCGAACAAATAATTTACCTTAAATGTTACATCGCAAATGAAATTTCATATACTGAAATCCCGGAAACGTTGCGGGAGGCTTACTGTGAATAGACCATAAAAAAAAAATCAGCATATGAGTGGCAAAATGCAATCAATCGATGTGTAGGATGTGGTGGAAGATTTGTCTCGCACTGCTCGGTCATTAACATCTTTAACTGAAGTTAATTCAATGTCTAACGAATTACTTGGTACCATTTTACATGATTGTTTGGGTATGAAATGCATTACCGCTCAGCTATTCCCGAAAGACCTGCATTTTCTTCAAAAATTCAATCGCATAAATATCACTTAAGATATGTTGTAGCATTCGAGGACACCACACTCATAAAACGTGTCATAACAGGTTATGGGACATGGCTTTACCACATCGGCATGCAATCCATTGAACAAGTTACGGAATAACCAATTGAATGACTTTTAATTGAACCGAAGCCGAAAAAAGCGTCGAAGTCGATCAAAATTCAAAGTATTATAATATTTACGGTTTTCTTTGATTAACGCAGTTTTTGCCCTCGAAATTTTTGACAACAAATGAAGTATTTTATCTGAAGTTATCTAAAAAGATCAGATTTGTGGGGGAAAAAACTTATATATAACTTATTATATCATTGTCAACTAATTTCTGGTCAAAAACGTAACAAATGCCATTGAACAATCACTGTACTCTCCTTATATGAATACGACTTACTTTTCCTTTTTCCAAGGCTGAAATTAAAAGGGAGAACCGCTGTGAGAATTGAAAGTTATTGCGGAAAATGCGGTGCTGAAATGTTTGATGATTGGATTATTCATTGGCATAAATGTATTATTTTGGAAAGAGCTGACTTTGAAGGTGATAATATAAATATGAATAAATAATAATAATTTTTTTTTTTGTGTTTTATTGTCAGTTTCCGGCACAACTTTAATAGAATATGTCACGTATTTTCTTGAACTTGTATTGCATGCATAACTGCCCTACCGAGACCCTTGTAGTCCTTGTGAAGACATTTAGTGTACGAGTGCGTGAGCACAGACTATCACACGATTCAAAAAAAAATTGCCATTTGTTTCGCAACTATTTGTGTGGACACGAAAATATCCTAATTTTGTGCTTTTAATAATTTAAACTCCATAATTTCCGAAAATATGAAGAGCCATTTTTGTTAGAAATAAAAAAACAAGAAATACTTTTTCTGGTACAAACATCCATGCAATAGATTCGTTGACAATTTGTCGCTTATCTGGTCGTCGCTTATCTGGTGTAGTGAGTTATTAGAGGCCTTAAAGTCAAAACGACCTTAACCTGTTCTCAAACTTTAAATGGGTAAGAACCTCATCCTTCTTGGTATGAAGGTTGTGATTGTGATATAATGTGCCCAATGGGCCACTTGCGGTAAGCAGAACTGGCGCTGTGGGATGAACCAAACGTAATGTTACGCTGCAAGAATTGAAATACGAAACCACCACAAAAGAGGAGGTGTCTCTCAGTATCCTTAAAACAGAAATGATTTAAACACTGCTAAATGAGGTAAGCTGTTCCATACCCAATTCATGAGATGTAAAGGCACGCAAAAGCCACACAAGTAGTAAAATGTTTCCAGAACTATCGGGGGGGAAAAAACACTACAAAAACTTATTCATGCAGGAAAAACTTAGTGTAAAAAAAATGCAACTGCTACTGCGAAGTGGAGGTGTTTTTAAGCGAAAACCGTAAAAAGAAATGATATAAAAGTTTTAAAACAATCTTGGTTCCATAAGATAAAGCGTTCGATTGGTAGATTCACAAATCATTACGAATTATTCATTTTTCGGTCTCAAAAGTAAAGCTATGATTTCGATGAAACTAAAGCTTGGATCTTGCCATTATTTACGAAATATAATGTCATTTAAATGATCGTTTCTGGGTTGGTTGCAACAGTGGATCATTTGAGTTATTTTTCGAAAAAATATAGTCCAATGTCATCTTCAGACTATCATAGGCACCAAACAGTCACATTTTTGCGGATGCAATGCCTTTTCCACAATCACTTCTGGGCTCTCCGAGATCCATATGCGATAATTTTGCTTGTTGACGTAACCACCGAGTGAAAAAGCAGCTTCATCGCTGAAGAAAATTTGATTCGACAAATCAGCATTGAAAGTCTGTTGCTGTAGCGCCCAATCAACATATCTATGGCGTTGTAAATGGTTAGCCGGCTTTAATTCTTGCTTAAGAATGAAATCTAAATGAAAAATACACCATAATGAGCCATAATGATAAGAAAGGCCCAATTACTGAAAACGCCTTGGAATCGACAAATTCGGACTACTCGGCACACTTTCACTAACAGGAGCGATAGTTTCGGCAGTGCGTACATTTCGATGATACTGTAACGTGTCCAGTCTCTTCAAATTTTTTTTATAATTTTACCGTCTCCTTTCACAATAAGTCGATTATGACGATCATAATCACCCCGTAATGCATGAAATGTGCCACATTTCAAGCACCACTTTTTAATAAGTTTTACCTATTTTTTAATAGTTCAGATGATGGTTTTAAACCACAGATGTTTTTGAAACCACTTAATGGATAAACCTATATATTTATTGAACTTTGTTCTAAACATTAATTCATGTAAAGATAACGCTTGTTGTTATTAATCATTTGCTTCATATTTTAGCACTCGCTTTCAGTGATCATTTGGTTTGAAAAGTGATTAAGTCGCACGACTCTGCTGAAGATTACACGAAACTTCATTGCTTTAACGTTATGTCAACTTTGTTTAATTGCATTTTTTAAGAACACAAATTATTTTATGTCAAATGAAATAATTTAGTGAAGTTCAAACGCATATCGAAAAACTGTATTTTTCTTTCTTGGTGCCTCAAATGCCAATAGTTTATCAGACACAGACATTATTTTAGAATTTGATTTGATTTTATGTACCTGAATAGTAGATACGACCTTAAAACATATGGGATAAATCTATAATTTTTATGGAAGATGCCTGAAAACGTCATGCTTACATTGTTTAGTTTAGAACTTAGAGAGGAAAGACTGAATTTCGGAAAACTAATTAATTTGTATGGCAGTAACTTGAAGAGGCAAGGCGACATATTCCATTTACAATCCCCACTTCAATCTGAAATAAGATTAGGTCTTGCGAAGTTTTAAGAAGATTGTAAAGATTTATGACAACCACCATGTCTACCAACCAGCCAGCCGTCTGAGTGTCTGTTCTTTGCCGTACAATGCACAGTGGAAGTTGAAGAATGGAACTTTAAATCTATATCCTTTTTTCTCAATGAAATTTTTAATTGTACGTTAATCAAACCAGTCAGTCATGTGAACTGGTTTACAGCCAGAGACCTTATGCGTTGCTAAATAATGTAGCCGGGTATCGGAAAGGGCGATAGGATTTTATGGAAAAAATCATTAAAACACAGCAATGGTAGTAAAATTATTACTATCTAAAGTACCGGAATTATAGATCTAGATCGGCTTATTTTGCTAAATCAGTATGTGTGGTATCTTAAAGGGTTTGATAATGCAACCTATTTTTATTCGTTGAACTAAATGTGTTAAATGCCTGATGCGTGCTGAATTCTGCTGGATTCAGTGCAGTCAGGTGTAGGACATTAATCTAGGATATTATGAGTTGGGTTAGATGATTTGTAAAAGAGTGACTAGAGATGGTATGATTGTCTGGTCGATTTCTTAAATTTTACCAACCAATATAATGCGATACACAGGCAAAAATTGAAGGATTTTCCGAAAAAAAAGTAATTCAAATAAATCGAAAAAAAAATTTCTGAAAAAGTCGAGTATTTGTATACTTTAAATACAGTGGATTAAGAAAGAGGAGCAACAAATTGAATTTCGAAAAATTACCAAAATAAGTGGGTCAGTAGCCCTTTTACCATCTCCAAAATATAGTCTAGCAAAATATTAGGCTGCATTAAGTTTCAAGAAGTTTTATAAACGATCTGTACCTCGCGTTGAATAAGTGTGATGGGGTTATGCTAGGTGATATTAGAAAGGTAAGAACTCGTATTCAAAAAAACTGATCGGTCGGTTTTGCGATTGCTTGGCTCAGTATTGCTTCAACACGTATGAGAACGAAGAGACAAGCCAAGAAGTTGAAGAAGTGGATAGCGTATATAATCCTAATACTTTAATAGTCAATCATGTGTAATTTTGCTTTCGTCGATTCCGTTTTGGTAATTTCGATGTCAAAAATATACCTCGCTCTGGAAGGCCAGTCGTCGAAAATGTGGATGAAATAATGGAAATCGTTAATTCGGTCCTGTACCGTCAACAAGTAGACCGTTTGATGGAGGTAATCACCCAAAAGATGACAGCTTTGGTCAAAAAGCTAGGAACTATATTTTAGCACCGCAAAATCAGGGTACACACTTTGATACTGAAGCTTGTTTGAGCGATTCTTATGTATTCACCTTGTAATACAGGCATTAACAGCCCAGGCCTGTTCCTGCTGATTATAACATGCTCTTGTCTATGAAGAATGGCTTTGATGATGAAAAATTGCCCTAAAAATCGGTAGTTCTATTATTATTATTATTGTTTTTTTTTTTCTTTTGTTAAAAAGGACAATGGTTTCTGTGAAAGAGATATAATCGAGTTATCTTGAGTCCAAACATTCTAACTACTTATGCTGTACAAAGCTTTCAATGCCTTGCAAAAATATTGAACGTCTCTTCACTACGGCATACAGGGCGACCTTCACTGCTTCAAGTGTGTTTTTATGGATGTGTCATGATGGGCAAGTTCAATTGTCACCAATATATCACGCCTAAGCTAATAACATGTTAATTCACCGTGTCAATTTCAAATTAATAGTAGAGAAAGAAGACGCCAAAAAGACACTTGGGAGTTTTCTTCTTAATAACCCAACTTAAAACTTGAGGAAATACCCATCAGCCACTTAGCTCGACATGAGTCAATCATTTTAAAAAGTCTTGAAGCGAATTTCGTCTTCAAATACCTGGGGTCTCACTCATCTCCTTTTATTCACAAACATTATGCTCGTATCTAGTGGCATTCAATATCATGGGCGAGTGCATAATAAGGAATCTTGTATTGGGAATATATTGACATATTTGATAGACAGATGCTTGTGGCAATGCCAAGCGACATTTCCCATATTTACATTTTCTATATACTATTCGAATGAACGTATTTATATTATACTAAAGTGCTTGTATACACATGCAAGAATATTATTAGCATTTATATTATATTCTTGGCTGTACACTGTGCTCTTACATATGTACATAAGGATAACATATTTTATGTGAATTTAATCTCACATGGATGTATGGGTGCATAAAGAAACTTATGCATGTAATTGTTATTTAAGTCACGTCCTCTATGCTCTAAATACGAGGACGTTCCGTGGATTTATCTATTCGTCTGACTTCTAGTATGTCTGCCCTAAACAGAATATTAAATTTAACCCAACAATACCTTCTTACATGATAGCAGTTGAAATATTCTGGTTTTCGTTCAAGTACTCTGGCTTGTTTAGCAAAACAATTATAGTGTAGCTTTTAAATTGACTACATAACTAATAGCTATTCACGCAGGCCACAAAATTGTGGGTACTGTGAGGATATAACTTTACAGAAATTATGGAATATCCTTTTACTACACAGCAAAGAAAGACTGTTGGTCAATTTCACCAAATTAGTGCAAAGTGGATAATATGGTTTCTGTATCCACTAAGCAATTAAATTACGATTGCAAAGGAGACAATAAATTGTAATTAAAAAAATACACAAGATATATGTAGGTTCTATACTGATACAACCTTATAATTACAAATAACTTTTTAGAAATGAAACGAAATTGTCTTTTTCCAGCTATTTGGGTTAAGTTGATACCCTTTGGCATGTTTATGCGTTTTTCTGCATACTGAATTAAAGGTGCTTTAATTGATTTGAGATCTGATGCCAAATTTGTTGCTGCCCAGGGTCCTGAAGCTTGTAAATGTTATTGTAACAAAGATACTCGTACAGTGCTATTCGAATATAATAATAATAATATAATATATATGATCTCTTCGATTAAGTGTGTTCTTCAATGGGTTATAATTTTTTTACAACTGTTATGGTCAAAATAATAAGTACACCCTATATTTTTTTTAAAGGCTAGCAGACAAAAATTTATTTGAATTAAAAGAAAAACAAATACTAATTTCTTTTGTTATAACATTAGAAATAAAATAAATACTAAAACAATAACAAAAAACAACAACTAAATTCAGTGTTTTTCAAACGGTAAGAAATTAATAAAAAAAATATTGGACAAAATAATATGCACATTTAGTTAAAATAAGCAAAAAAGTAAAAAAATCAAGTTTTTTCAGCTAAATTGGCTGAGTTTTGTTAAAAGCCTGTATACCCACCTTTATTTTCAATTATTTTGTTGACTCTTTTTAGCACTCTGGCAACAAGCTTCCTGCAGGTTTCTACTTGTATTTCATGCCAAGTTTTTTTTGAACAAAATTCCATAACCGATCCTTGTTTTTAAGAACCTCTTTTCCAATTCTTTGTTTCAACTTTCCCCAAAGATTTTCGATTGGATTTAAGTCCCGAGATTGACTTGGCCAGTCAAGAAGGTCAACATTATTATCTCGCAACCAATCCTTTATCCAATCCGTTATCCTGCTGGAATGTCCATCTAAGAGACATACTTTGCAGAGCATAGTTCAGTTTTATAGTGGAGTCTTGTCATAGTGTCGGTAATTCGATGTATCGGACCGACACCATAGCACGAGAAACAACCACAGACCATAATATTGTCGGCCCCGTGCTTGACCGTCTTCTTTGTAAAGCGAACATGGAATTCCTTACTCTTAAGGCGTCGAACATCCCGGGCACAGTCGTTTTCAAACACATTAATTTTTGTTTCATAGCTCCCCAAAATGCTTCGCCATTTTTTTTCACCGTCTCCCCCGGACCAATTGGAATGACTTCTTGCAAACACCAATCTAGCCTTTAAATTTTTTTGTCTAAGCAAAGGAACTGTCTTGGCTATCCGTCCTCGTAAATGTGCTTCTTGTGATCTACGGTGAACCGTTCGCAATGAAATTACATTTCCAATTTCTGCTTAAATCGCTCTTGAAGACACAAACGGGTTCTGTTTCGCAAGTGTTACAATACTGATATCTGTTGTTTTTGAAGTTTTTTTTAGGTTTCCGCGAGTTTCGACGTGCTTTTTAGGCTTTAAAGCATTTTGTACAAAAAAATAGCGACCGATTCATAGTTTCTGCTATAAAACGAAGACTTTGGCCGCTTTCTCTTAGTCTTAAAACAATTTTTCTCTCCTCCGGAGAACAATGACTTTTTCGACCCATGCCTTTTTTACTATATATTTTGTTATGACTAAAGATAAACAACAGTAAAATAACTAGTCTTTCCAAAAAGACTACAGCAGACTGCGAAAATTTTAAGGAATTGAGCAATGTATTTATTATTTTGACCAAGTTCTGAAATCACACCTGAACAAAACTAACTCACAATGAAAACAACGGGGAAACCCCAGTTTTGTTTTTACTTTTAAAGGCATTACCATATTAAAGTTATTTAAATAAAGGATGGCCATGTTTACTTTCCATTAAAGTAACTAAGATTAAACATCAAGCAAAAATAAGCAGGTGTACTTATTTTTTCGACCATATGTGTACTCGTAAAAATCTGTAATGGATTCAACAAAATTCAACTGTTTCGTAACAACCAATACGACAACACGTGTGAAAGAGACTGCAAAGTTCTCATAAAGAACAACCTTTTACTAAATCTATTGCTCCTCAGAGCATCTAAAAATTCGAAGAGAATTTGTATATCGTTAAACACACAGATGGAGGACAAAAGCAACATGAACTTCCATCACTCCAGTGTCAGTGTTGTAAAGTGACAATTCAGCAATATTATTATACCAAAATATTAGGGGATACCCGTTTTGTCATTCCGTTTATAAAATTCGGTTGGTGTTAGGTGAATTGGCTTACGTACATGTATCTGCATCATATGTACTTTTGCATTGGTGGAAAGGCGTAATCACTGCCAAAGGGGCCGAGGTGATTTGCCAGTCCTTAACAACATTTGTTGTGGGCAGTAATGCACTCCCACTGAAGTCTAATAATAGACCCTGATGAGTGATGATGTAATTCTGTAATGTATTGTAATGAATGAATGATATCTATGTAGGAATATATGGGTGAAATAATGCAATTCTATGGAAAAGAGCGGTATTACTCTGTCGATTTTTCCATTTTTTACCGATTGACAAAATATTAAATTGCTGCTAAATTTTAAATTATTAGGGCGTACAGGGGAACAATTAAATTTTGATAAATCGGTCAATTCATGGGCTCGAATGGGCATGACTATGCAGTTAATTAACGCATGAAGTGTGCATAACTTTTCTCAATTCTGTATAGTTGTATCAGTATATGTATATATAAGGATGCGGACTTAAAGATCTAAAGATTAAGACAGTTATTGGTTTAGCAGGTATTCTAAATCAATACATTGAACAAAAAAGCTACAGTTTACGAGTTAGGAGCTACGGGAGAAAACATTTAGCCGATCAATTTGTGTGGAAGGGGACAAAAGATGCCCCACAATGGAGTCAATGTTTATTCTCAGACTCTACTTTGGAAACGTTTAACGTATACCAAATTTATATAGTGTGACAGCTTAAAAGATATAAAGCCAAAAATGTGTGGCTTATATGGATCGTTTGTATTTGAGATATCAGAAAACCCGCGGTTAAACGGCTGATTTTCCAAATTTAATTAATTGTTGCAAAGCACTAAACTAGCCAAAACGTCACATTGCAGCAGTAATCAAATTATGTGTTACAGGCGCGTGACTATATAACTCATTGACAATATCCGCCTACGAACTATTAGGATTTGTCAAATTTTAGGTAATTTTATAAAATAAGTACGGCAGATATCGTGGATACCAGCCAGCTACCCAGCCGCCCATAAAACTAATTTGGTAAAAAATAGTACTTCAGATTAAAATAATCAGGTAGGTTTCGGGTCTACTCCAAAGACCTGGTGCTAAGTATAGCAAGAAGACTACCTGATCACTATAGGGATTATCAGGCCGAAATTTTGGCTATTAAGGAAGTGGCAGAATGGCTGAGGTGTAACGTCCTCACCACGGGGGAGATTTATATATTCTCTGACAGTTAACCTGCTATTAAATCCCTGGATTCTGTCTTCCTGAACTCAACATCAGCCCTGAAGTGACGCAGATCTCTTAACGAGATGGCTCAGCATTTTAACATTCACCTTATGTGGGCGTCGGACCACAGGAAAATATCAGGGAACTGCAGAGCAGACCTTACAGACGAGTTGGAGTTCGTGGGCATGCCTCTTGCTACCTAAAAGCTCCTACTGCGAGATAGAGCATATTTAGCAGCAAATCGTAGGTGGTCGTTTGTCCGAGGCTGTAATCAATCCGGACGGATTTGGCCTCTCGTAGATCTGAACTGTTCACACAAACTGCTGTCGCTATCAAAGCTCGACGTCTCATTACTTGTATCGGTAATGACGGGACACTGTCTTGGAAGACATGCAATGAGACTGGAGTTTGCGACCAGTGACTTCTGCAGGAGATGTAGGAATGCAGAGGGATATGAGTCTATAGAACACCGTCTCTGCAATTGCCCCGCCCTGGCGAACAGGCGGGGATCAACACTGGACTCTTATTTCTTTAGGGACCTAGGAGATATGGACGATGTAGATATTATCTGATTTAAGAACTTCTTGGGGCGCTCACATTGGTTCAATAGGGGAAACTAATGACATCCATATTTCTGGTTCCCGAGTTCCGTATCACAATGTAATATGCAGTCTAGGTGAGACTGCCTATTTAGACTGCCACACTGACCTCAATCAACCTAACCTTCTGGGTGTTACATTTTTGCCGTGTCAAATGCTGTATATCTACATTCCTTAGGAAGAAGGAATAACTAGAAATACTCATCTGTAATTCCCCTCTTGTAATTCCTGTTTATTAGTAGAACCTATTTCGATATTTCCATTCTTTCACGTAAGCATTAGTAGATTAAGTTCACAATGTTGGGAAATGACCCCGGTTGTTAAAAAAGTATTCCACATAAGAACTGAATCCACCTCTAGAAAAGTTTCCTCAAAATGTTATCGCCTGTTGGCTAATTAAAAGAAATATATGTGTTGAATAAATACTAGAAATAACTCTCCTAAATCAAATTATTTTTTAAGATTGTTTACTAATTGCGGTTGTGGACCGGAAAAGTTCCAATTCAATATATATTGTATGATAAGATTTGGTTGCTGACGCGGCTAATTATTTGGGGATATGACTGTCTAATGTCTCTTACACAGCAGCCCGTAGATGGGTGGGTGAAATCGGATTAAATATCTGCAAATTTTTAAAAATTATACTTTCTTCCTGTATTTATAATATAAGGTGTACTAAAAAGAAATTTGTTATTATTGAACGACATTGAAGACTTGAAGAGATTGGAAAATTTGTTGCACCAGATAAATGTCGAATTGACGGAACAATAAACTTTCAATAAGCGGATATCATAACGATAATATTACCTCATTGACAAATGTCATTATTTAATAAAGTTAAAAAATAATTCAAATTGGATGATCTTGGAAAACACAAAGGACTGATGATTAAGTCTAACCCTTTGTATTTGATGCAGTTCTTCTTATAGCATTTTCGACAGAAAACTTAACTTAGTATTGCAATAAAGTTAGCAAACCAAACAATTGATGTGCGTAAACATTTTTCGTAATTTTAGAACCAGTGTTCTCGGAATCGTTTGTAGACTAATTGACTTTTTAGGATGAAGTCGAGAAGTCAACCTTGTGTTGTGAAAAGGGCTGATGGCGGTCTTTTGTTTTCAACTTTTAAATCCTTTTTTAGTTGCAAGTAGTAAAACGTATATTTTTGGTTTTGCAGCAGCGCTGTCGTAGAGAAAACCCGTCAATGAGCATTTATAGTGGTAAGGCGTCATTTCTTACAACTGAAGCAGATTGCATTCGATATTCTTAATGAAGTATCGGTACCATTTCTACTAATATTTACAATTCAGCAAAGACAAATATATTTTGCAGTGCATTTGAAAATTACTTTGCTCAACTTTATTCATGAATTGCAAGTACTAGAAGCGCGCAAAATTACAAAAATCTGTTCGACTAATCGAAGCTTTTGAAATAAACTTCATTCTTCAAACATTTTTCGGCACCCTTCACCATTTATTCGTTTATTGAAAGTGGAAATTCATAGATACGACTCCTAGTTCACATAAATGATAAAGTCATTGCTTTAGTTAAGGGCGTGGTTATTGAACACTTTCAAAAATAGTACAAAAACACCATGCACCTACACATTAACACAATCTGTTTCTGTACGGGCGTAGTAAATAGCTCTGGTCACTTAACAACTCCCTCTAAATTCAGGCATAATACAAGGAGAACAGTTATAAGTTATCAGAGTTTTCCGTTTAGAAATTATACAGGAATAACCAATTTTTTTTAACGTTAGTCATGGCTATGGGTGTAACAGTGCACTTATATTTGTAAAATTTACTAAACCCTTGAATCCTGATAAATTATACTAAATTTAGTGCAACTGAATGAAAGGTCTTCGATATCCGGTCTCCTTTCACATTTTGCCAAGCAAACATTATTAACAAAACTTTATGTTACTTCAGCCCAAGAAACAGGAAATGCATGAGAAATATTAAGTTTCGCTCAATCGCCCAAATTAAATTAAAAAAAGGAACATACCAAAGGGGATGCACAAATACCCTCTATTTCCAGTGTAATTGAGGAAAATTGAATTTATGGAAAACGACCAATCTACGTGGATGGTGCTGTAATGGATATGGGAAAGCTGTATTTTTGTGCTAAGTTTAGCAACTGTTTGACGTGTACCAAATTTTATTCAATTTCTTTCAATTAAATAAAAGGAATGAATCCACGAATTGATGGGTTAATTCGATTATACGTTTATGAGGTACCGGTCATCTTCTTCAAAATAAGCTAAGCGCTACTAATCAAGAAAATGGAGGAAAATTTGAGCTACTGAGTTCTACAACTTAACAGCAGCAGGGAAAAAATAATTTCGAAAATCAAAGAATTTATATTGGAGGCACCAGAAAGAGTACCAGTCCTTGACAACGATCTCACGAAAATGTTAGGTTATGCTAAGTTTCATAAAGATTTGCAGCTCCCGTCTACAGGCAAATCTACCAGATAGGCGGACAAAGCCTAATCAAAATATATCATCATGAAATAAAACTATGTTTTAAACTACTTTAAACGTTTTCTTCTATGTCAAATGTTTTCCTTTCGTGTGACGGTATACATATATACATAAAGGGTGTCCCAACAAGAACGCAAGATTTAAATGACTGATGCAGCGATTGAATTGTTTCTCTGGCTGTATGACATGTGGCGCCGTCTTGTTGAAACCACATGCTCTCCACATTCATTTCTTTAATTCTAGGCACGGAAATACTGGTTATCATTTCACGATACCGAACACCATTAACTGTTTGCGCTTAACATGCCTCATTTTCATAAAAATAACCACACAGTGACACGTTGAGGATGCATTTGCTTCTCGTGAATCACCCGATGATTTTCCTCTCTCCAAATGCGACAATTCTACCTATTGACGAAGCCATCAAGATGGAAATGGGCCTCATCACCGTAGATGATTTTATCGGCAGAACCAGCATTTTTATGTTGTCTCTCCAATAGCCAATTAACGAACTACCTTCGCTGTCCATGGTCATCTGGCTTCAATTCCTGAATCAATTGAACTTTGTATGCATTAAGATGCAAATCCTTCATTAAAATTCGCTGCATAGTGGATTTGGAGACACGAGTTTGCTGAGCTCGGTGTCGAATTGAGGTGGATGGAATTTGAGCGACATCATCACGTACAGCTGCGACATTTTCGGTCGATAGACCTGGTCGGCGTTGTTGTCTTTACATCACTAACAGACCCAGTATTGGCAAATTTATCCATTAATTTATCCAAATTGATCGCAATTCGCGAACTGTAGCCGCAAAACTTTCACCATTTTGGTAAAACAATTTCACAGTGAGAATGCGTTGCTCATTCGTGTAGCGCTCCAGTTTTACTCGTACCTTCTGCTAGCAAACAATAACAATTGTTCAAATGTCAAACAATAACACGCCAAATTTAAATCTTGCGTTCTTGTTGGGACACCCTTTATCTATGTATATAGATATATATTTCGTTGAAAACTTATCTAAACTAGTATAGTATTTACGAGATGGGGTTATTTTAGCTGTGGCTATTTAACTTACTATGAACTGCTGCACTGGAGCACTGTAGACTTCGAACCATGATAAAAGGTACATGATATTCTGCTCGGAATAAATGTTATCTCATCCAATTTCCCTTTTTTTCACTTCGTTTACATTGTTTGGTCGCATTAAAAATATATATCGTTTGTATCCTTGAAATACAGGGCATTGTAGACCTATTTCTCTAAATGCAATTTCTGGTGGGGAAGAAAATGCGTCTCATCAACGTCGCTTCAAAAATCCTGTATTTATAAATTCCCCACAATGAAGCTACATTTATAAAACATTATTCTCATTTATTCTCTTCGTCAATGCTAATCACGTATTGGAGACAATTGCAAATTAAAAACCTATTATATATAACTTCACTTATTTATATTCCAATTTGTGCTTTACGATTTCAACCTAAATTGACAAATGATACAACATCAATTCATAAGACTGGAGGAAATGCTTTCCAAATTTTAATCCGCTACGCTTACCAGTGAAAACACACACATCCATAGGTATAATCCTATCCTATCCATTTGTATGTCGCGTGAATTTTGTAGAATATTTAAGATGCAATATCACGTCTGTTGACATTTATGGTAAACTGTTTAACGACATTTTGTGACAGCGCTTTGTATTTGCCAAATATGATTATGATATGTCTTAGGGGAGCCATGAAATTGTCTATTCAATTAGCTTTGGCTCAACATAACGTATGCGGCAAACACACATCCGCATATACTCTCAGACGTCGATATGTGTATGAACATTCCGTATAAATGCTATATAATTAGAAACGGGACTTAGAGCCGCGTATACCGCGTGTTCTATGTGGGAAATTTTAATTATGGGAATGATAAAATCTCAGCTATACATGCAAAAAGCTGTAATACGAAAACCTTTGGGATTTTCGATGTGTTTGCGTAGTCAAACTGGTTTCATATGAATATTTACATTCACCATCAAGCATTTGAAGGTAAACGTTTATCTGATTTTCCCAAAAAAGGCAAATGTTTAGTTAGCATTAAAAGGTGACAGTAAAAATGTTTACCTTCAATACGTGGAAATAGAAATAATCTTTTTAAAGTTCTACGAAATTTGTCTTTTTTTTTTTTTGATATTAGCAGACAGTTTACAATATGAAAAATATTTCAATAGGAAGCGCCTGTTACACTGGAGGGCACAAACATTTTGGAATCAAACCACATACATAGTTGTTTTTTGCGTGCACAGTTTTTCTTACCCTGATAGTTGTAAGTTTTAATTTTTAAGTACACGCCCACCACGGCTAAGGAAAGAGCTTTCACACCACCGTTCTAGCAGTGTAATAAAGCGGTATTCTAACTTTCAGCTAGAGATCGCCCAAGCATCAGTACTCATTTTACACCCGATATATAAACTACGTATTTGAGCGCTTAAGGTCCCTGTTTTGGTCAAATAATCTCTATTTTGTAAACCTCAGAAATAAAAGGTAGAACCTTGCCATTGAATGAAAATCATTGGATTATACATTCTTTAACCTACCGTGCTTCTCATTTTCTTTCATATGTAATAAAAACACTGTCCGATCAACCCCCTGTATTAACACATAGTGAAACAGCATTTGTTACAACAACTTTCTAAAGCATAACCTTTATATTTCCCCACTTTCTGGCACATACAATAATTGTCGCAAAGCCTTCGTGAAACTGCTTAAAATTTGGCACTTCCTAGCAAATTTCAGATTATAGGTTATACCGACCCGCCTCTCTCGGCACCTCTCATACAAATTGACTGGTTTCTCTAAAATCAAACCCTCTCTGTAACTCGTAATGGGTAAACTGCAGTAACCTCAATATTTGTCCATTGCATCGATTTGTAATTGAGAAAGTGTTGATCACTTCTGCCATCTCCCAACCAAAAGACCCATTTGATCCATAAATTGTAAGGTATTGTAAGGTATCTTTGATGCATCTATCTGTATTCTTAGTTTGGTCATCTCTTTTTTCCACGATATGTAAATCTTCTATGGTTAGAGCGCAAATCAGTAGACAATTCAAGAGATGCAGTAACAGTCGCAGGATGTTCTCCACTCGTTTTCATTGAAAAAAGCGTAAAGGTAAATCAATAAAGTAGCTGTGAAACGATTTTAAACATTGTTTTATTACCTTGAATACATGAGGAATTCGATAGAAACCATTGAACGTTTTAACAAGATTCTGTATCATACCCCAAAGCCCATGAAACCTCCCGTTTTTTACAAGAAAAAGTTATAGTTAAATTTCTTCATAGCAATGGTCCATATGGTCCATTCTGGAAGCCAAGTTATTAACTATAAAATGTCATGAAAGTCAGCGCTTTTAAGATTGCTCTTAGTTGATAATGGAACAAAATACGTTTAAGCCATATTCGTATAGCAGTTGAAACCTTCCTTGACGTATTCAATGCTATCATCCCTGCTAAAGGCGGCTACGTCGAACAATGACACGTTTTTCGGCAAATTTGAAAGGTTTTTACGACCTTTTTTAAATAAATAGATCAAAACTGACCAAATTATAGCACACATTTGTGTATTTAAATGTACGGTTGCTACTAAAGTAACTTTCTTTGCAGGGTGGGCCATATGAGTGTTGGCGATTAAATTATTCAATTTCTCGGTAACGCGCGGCGCGGGGTGGCGGGGGGATATGTTGTTCGCTGCGCCGCTTCCTGGAAATTTGGTCGCCATGGAGCCGTACATGGGAGTGCAGCGTGCATTTTGTGTCCGAGCGTATTACGAAAACAATAAATCAGTGATTACTGCACGACGTTTGTATCGGCATGAACACGGTTAACACGATTTAAGTGAAATCCCAAGCGCCAATGTGATACGAAAATAGATCAGAATGTTCGAAACAACCGGCTCAACAGTACCAATTACGGTTCGTGGTCGCCCAGTTTCTGCAAGATCAGCCGACATTGTGGAGCGTGTTCGTGTTTCAGTTCAGCGAAATCCGCAACAGTCAACACGTAAGAGAAGTCAGTCTTTCGATGTCAAAAGAACAACTTTACGACGAATTTTGAAACGTGATTTGCATTTGAAGGCTTATAAGATTCAGATAGTCCAAGAATTAAAACCCGATGATGCCAATAACCGACTTAACTTTGTCAATTGTAGTGATGAGGCCAATTTTCACCTTAATGGCCATGTGAACAAGCAAAATTGTCGGTTCTGGTCCGAGACTAATCCCCGATGCTTGCATGAACGTCCACTTCACAGCCCTAAGCTTGTCGTGTGGGCTGGGATAACGTCAACCGGTATTATTGAACCATACTTCTTTGAGGACGAAAGAGGGCATGCGATGACGGTTAGAGCGAACAATTATTGCAACATGCTAGCAGACTTTTTGGTGCCAGCTTTGCAAGAACTTCAAGGCAATACCTCGAGGATGTGGTTTCAACAGGATGGGGCCACATGTCATACGGCTAGGGTATCCATAGAGCTGCTGAAAAATGTTTTTCCTGGAAAACTCATTTCGAAAAGGGGGGATATTGAATGGCCCCCACGTAGCCCCGATCTCTCTCTATGCGATTATTTTCTATGGGGCTGCCTCAAATCGGTAGTCTACGAGAATAATCCAACCAATTTAGAGCAGTTGAAGAGGAACATTATTCAGGAAAGTAACAAAATACCGAGAACAACTTTTCAACGAGTTTTCCAAAATTTGCGACTTCAGTTCCAAGAGTGTCAAGCAGCCGAGGGAAGCCATTTGGACAATATTATTTTTAAGTCTTAAAAATTCCCATGCTTCTACTTTTTAAAAAAACAAATATATTTTTTATGTTTCGTATGTTTAAACCGCCAACACCCTTATGGCCCACCCTGTACTTACCATACACCAAATAATTTTATCAAAAACAAAGATTTAAAATATACGATATGATACGGTATGGCACAATGGTATCATCTAAAAGTTACTTACAACAACTTTCCCCAAATATATCTTCAGAATTATGGCTAATTTTTTTCTAGCCATCTTGTCTTTTATCCGATAAGGTACTCGATATGTTCCGCCGACTTTAAACCACTAAAACTTATAGATATTGCGTACTACGCAGACGATACAGACGCTAATTAAACTAAATTAATTAATGTTTTATGGAAAAAGATGGACAAATTTCAGCAGCTATTTTTAACTATTTCAAAAAATGGGAAATTAAAATAAATAATGGATAAACTTAGGCGATCATTTCTCCATTCAGTAAATCACATAAGCGAATACCAAGAAGACAAATTGCTTTCGGGGTAGTTATAGACAATGTTTATGCCCAGAACCCACGTTTGTAAATTCTAGGATATAAATCCTAACTTTATCACCTCCACTGCAATTGAGACGTTTATATGTAAAGTTCTCAATTGTAATGAGATTGAGTGCTTTAGAGTAAACTTTAAGTTGACTGAGCTATTAGAGAATTTATTTGATTTGTTCAAGTCAGTTCTGATACTCCCCCCATACGTGTAAGGCAAGTTTGGCTGCACATGTAATCCTGTATTTGATTCAAGGTACAATCTATAATAAACTTTGAAAACTAAAGCTAATCCCCGCTTTTTTATATTTGTATAAATCTCTTGAGGTAAATATAAGTCAGAAGTGAACCCGTTCCTGCCGACAAGAAGTTTAAGTTCCGCAAACACCTATCAGGCAGATAATAAAGCTACAACATTCTCCAGAGCACTATCGCCATTCCTAAATAAAAGATCACTTCAAAGCCGAACACCCAAGGAACTATTATTCACTCACTAACAATTC
This sequence comes from Philornis downsi, assembly GCA_019455685.1. Classification (NCBI taxonomy): domain Eukaryota; kingdom Metazoa; phylum Arthropoda; class Insecta; order Diptera; family Muscidae; genus Philornis; species Philornis downsi. Next base: position 783,001 of record JAHXMU010000648.1, on the reverse strand, counting down.
TTATATACATGTTCAGTACAACAAAATGTTGTATGAATAAAATTGAATATAGCTAGTTTTTTCTACATGGTTATAGACAGATTTATATTTTGGTTGTTCTTTTTTACTTGCAAATTTTTTGAATAATTTTCGCCCCCATGAGCAGGTAACTTTTTGTGAATAAGGATATTTTTAAGTTTCTTCATGTTCAATGAAAAAATATTAGATATAAGTGGATAAGTAGGAAGTTTACTCATAATTCAATGAAAAATGCTCGAAATATGTTCCACAATATTTTAAGCCAATATTTTGAACATTTTTCATTATTATAATCAAAGAATGCTTCATATATATTCTATCTGTTATTGCTTAACATAACTCCCAGTCCGATTGTAAAAGGATATCCATTTAGTGGTCTTAAAACCGCCGTCTGGCACGACTAAATATCTGTCATTTGAAGGTTTTCCATTGAATATGGGTCTTTTAACAATCGAAAAACGGGTAAAAATATCTTAAACTTACTATAAAATTGGTAATTCAAATATGGCCACTTACCGTGCATTACGGAGTGATTATTGTTGTCATAACCGACTTACTGTGCAAGGAATTGTCAAGATTACAAAGAAATTTGAAGAGATTGGAAGCGTTACAGATGATGTCAGGTCTGTAGATCATCGCAATGTACGCATTGCCGAAAATGTCGCTTCTCATAGTAAAAGTGAGGATAATCCGAGTTCGTCGATTCCATTTCGTTCTGAGCAATTGGGCCTATTTTACTGCTCATTATGGCATATTTTGCATTTGGATTTGCAGCTTTATCCATATGGAGTCCAATTCACTGAACAATTAAAGCCTGCTGACCATTCACAACGCTGTAGATATGCTGATTTCGTGCTACAGCAACAGGCATTCAAAGCAGATTTTTCAAACAAAATTTTCTTCTGCAATGAAGGTCAGTTCTCACTTGGTGGTTACATCAAGAAGCTACATTGTCGCATGTGAGGCTCGAAGAACCCAGAAAAGATTGTGGAAAAGTCATTGCATTCGGAGAAACTAACCGTTTGGTGCGCATTATGATCTGGATATGTCATTGGACCGTATTTTCTCAAAAATGGCGCTGGAGGAACTGTTGCCGTTAATTCAGAGTGCTATGGCCATATGATAACCGACGTTTTTTGGCCTTCAATTGAAGGTTATAAACTGGGCGATATGCGGTTTCAATAAGACGGTGTCAGGAGCCACACAATACGACCGATGTTGGCTTTACTGCATGAGAAGTTTCCAAAAAGCGTACTTTCACACATCAATTGGCCGCCTAGATTATGCGGTTTGAGACCGTTAAACTTTTTTGGTGGGGCTACGTCGAAAACCCACATCTGAGCCCACATTCAGAGTGCTATGGCCATATGATAACCGACGTTTTTCGGTTAAACTTTAAACTTTTGTCGTTAAACTTTTTTGGTGGGGCTACGTCAAAAACCGTATCTGTGCGCATAATTCCCAAACATTGGAGCATTTGAAAACCAACAGTCGTCGTCAGATTATCGCCGAGATACTGCTCGAAATGCGCAAAAAGTGGTTGAAAACTACGTCAAAAGATCCGCTGCTGCAATCAATCCAGAGGCGGGCATTTAAATGACATTGCATTGCATCGTACATAATGGTAAGGTCCAAGCATTATAGAGAAACAAAAGTATCATCGAATTAGGAGCTTTATGTGTAATTTATTTAACTTTATTTGAAAACGAAAAATGTATAATCCTATATTGAGAAACAAAATGTTTGATTTGGAATCTTAGTGAAATAAGGATGTTTAGTTTATTACAGTTGTTCTTCAAATATTTCATGGTGAATTTTCTCTTATGGATCATTTGTATGTAACTAATTTCGTTGTTAAGCAGTGCACGAGAAGTAATTATGTTTAATCTAAATAAGCATCTCAAATAGAAAAATTGAACGAACGTGCGCAATTAAGTGTACGCTAAACATTCATGAATTTAATTAATTTTTGCAAGACGATTTCTAGTGATACCCCTTCTGCTGCAGAAGATGATTTTAACACGATTTCGTATTTTACGTGTTTACGTGAAATTAATTACAAATCTGCTTTGAAATTAGTTTGACATTTCTGTTTTGTGTTAACGAGAATTTGTAGTATTTAAAATAATGTAATGGCGCTTAATGGAGCTGGCACATAGAATTTTATACATTTTGGTATGTAGTCGGCAAGAAACTTGGGCGCCTTGTTATATATTTTACTACCTTAAGCGACCGTAATTCTAGGATACTGACGACTATGACTAAAACAGGCAATCTGAGTTTTTTTTTTTCATTCGTGCGACGTTTTTATTTTCAAAAATATAAATTTCGAATTACTGTCGAATCGTGAAAAATTATAAGAAATGTAAATTTCGACAAAATCCGATTGGTTAAATTAATTAAATGCTCTTAAACTAATATTTCTAAATTAAAGCAGGAAAACCACAAATTCCCGTGCGTACTAGTCATCTCCAGACGTTTTTAACAATGTTTAAGTCTGGAGAGTAAGGCGGCCAGTTCATGACCTCAACATTTTAGCTCCCAATCTATGATTTGACGACTCTTGCTGCATGGATTAGCGCGTTATCATGCTGGAGTTTCCATTCCAAGTCTCCGAAACACGGAGCACGGCTTTGAATGAAGTCGCATTCATTTTTGCAGAGAGAAACTGAAGCTCTATTGTGCCATAATAAGAGATCGCAGCCCATACCATAACTCCACTTTCCCGACTGTGTAATTGATTGAATTATATCCATCTGGACCCTTTAAATTAAATTTTTTTCCATCGGAAAATATAATTCTATTCCACCTTCCACGTCATAGTCGTACGACAAAATTTAAGGCGGCATTCCTTACGGAGATTGTCTAGAGGTGGTTTCTTTTTAAGTCTCAAGCGTTGCAAGTGCGCTACTTTGAAAATAACTCTTTTTACAGTTGATACACTTGCACTTACGCCAGCTTTTTCCTTGGTTCTGGCAGCAGAGTCGTGTGAATTTGAGGCATATCTCAGAATAGATCTCTGGTCAGCGGTTGTAACAGCACTTGCTGTTCGATCTTTCATATTATTTCCATAGCCTTCGGTGTCACGTAAATATGTCGATATAACTTTGCAACTTCTATTAGTTTTTCTGGCTATTTGATGAATAGAAAGTCCACATTCCTTGTAGGTTTTAATTTTGAATCTTTCCTCGACACTCAAGGATTTAGCTCGGCTCATTTTACTTAAAATCGATTGTTTTATAATTAATTATACAAAATTACTATAATCCGATCTGATTTATGGTGATCTGCAAAAGACTTTCACACAAAACACACACACAACTGATTACCACGTGAGGGGTGCTATTCAAATGGACCAAAATAGAACACGTTTTCACTCATTTAAAAGAAAAGAGTGAATTAAAATAATGGGATTGAATTTTTTTGTAGATAATGTGGGAAAGTACGAGAAACAAATAAGTAAAGCCTGAACCGTTACGTGAAATGTACTTTAAATAACAGCCACTATTATTAAATGATTAGGGGAGGTACTATCCAAGTGAGCGGCAGTGTACTGTGGAAAGATGTTTCGTTGCCTTGGACATGTGAACAATTCTGTAGAAAACATTGGCACCATCCCATAAAGTCAGTGAAATCCAACATTTTTCACAAGAGAAGTCTTCTGCTACATTTTTTCATGACAACAGCCTCCGGGTTTTAATCTACTAGATTTTTCCATATGGTCCATTCTAGCAAAGTACTAACTAAAAAATATGAGATAATCAGCGTCCTCAGGAATGTTTTTCGCAGTGAATGGGACAAAATATCACCTGATCACATTCGTATGGCGTGTGGAGCCTTCCCAGACAGAGTCGATGCTATTATTCCCGCTGAAGATGGCCACATCGAACAATAACACAGTTTTCTTAACACTTGAAGCATTTGCTTGCGATATATTGAAGTTTTTAAATAATAAAAAAAAGTAAAATGTAAAAAATTATGTTGACAGACGCCTGTAGTTGGTAATTTTTGTTGATGTTATTCCAGGAATACTGCGTTTAGTTTCTCATGTATCTAATAAAGAGTTTACGTTTACACCATAATATATAGAATGCGACCAAAAACATTGATTAACAATACTTATGTACTTCACTCTTGGAAACTTATGGACTTTCTTTAGAAAATTTATAATAAAATGCTAAAATTCCAAAACAAAATTTTCGAAATAAAGCACTTTGAACAGCAAATATGAAATTCGATTTTGTTGACTTTTACATGATGCAGTCTGTATTCATCTTTGTTTTTTAGATTCTTGCAAGATGATTTGTATATTTTTTGTGTGAGACGATTTTATTGTTCAAAAGACAGACAATGATTTAAATGCTGCAGAGATTCACATTCGGACAAGTGTGTGTGTTTGGCTGGCGAACCGCTCTAGCCAACGTCACCCTAATTCTAAAGAGATTTTTAGAATTAGATGTTGAGTCATTGACAACAGAGGGGGCAATGTGAATGGAGGAAGTGATTCAGCACTCCAAGGATGTTATGCAAAGTTAAAATGTCCAAAATTTTAAACCAAAGTTAAATGATATCAGTCAAATCAAACATCAAAATGTATGGCAGTCACATGATCCGTTCGATTTTTGTACCCTCAACCACGTTTAAGCATTTTAAGTACCAAGTACCATTAGGCAAATGTGTTTTTCGTGGCTGTCTGTCCGGCTGGCTGGCTAGTTAGTACATTTGTTAATTGTTGTAAATCTTTACAAAACTTTCTAAATTTAGCGCAGCTCAATATCTTGCCAGTAAACTGGGGACTGTAGATGGGCTACATCGATCCCCATCTCTCGGAATTTCCATAAATATTCACCGCTGTTCCTTATTTAAAATTTTCTCCTTTAACTCACAGTTCGGTAATCTAGTAAGCTGAAGTTTTGTCCATTGTATTGCTCAATAATTTTCAGTAAAATTTGAGAAGATCGGCGGATCTTTCTTGTATTTGCCATACAAATAACATATTTAACACATAATTGTTTTTGTACAAGTATCTTTTTTATAAATTTTTTTTTAATAAAAATTCAACTTTATTATTGAAAAATTTTTACAAACGATTCATTGGAAGTATTGCCTAGCTACTACTTTTTCCTATCTTTCTGGCAAAGCTCGAATTCCGTCACGGTAAAACTTTTCGCCTTTTAAGGCTATTCAATCCATGTGCCATCTTTGGATTGCTGTAATGAATCCATTTGTCATCAGACATTACGATACGATGGAGAAAATCCTTCCTTTTTTGTCACTGAAGCCGTTGTCCACAGACGGAAAAAAAACCAAATTCCTAGCTTTCGAATCATTCCCAACAAATGTAATCGCTTGGAAATGGTTTGGTGGGTAATTCGTAATATTGAAGCAAGCTCTACCTGTATTTTACATGGATCCTCATCAAACAATACCGTCAATTCAATATCTTCGAAGGTTTTTCGTCTTCCTTCACGCGAAAGGTCATCAAAATCTAAATCATCGTCTTTGAAGCGACGGAATCAATTTCGACACGTTGTTTCATTTAGAGCATCTCCGTAAACGTTTTGACGCTCTCGATGAGTTTCAGCCGCCGTTTTCTTCGATTGAAAGGAGAAAAATCAATACTTCCCGCATATGACGATTATTTGGCACGAAATCATACTTATTCACACAACCAAAAGAATATGACGTCAAAATAAAATCACTGTTGTATCAAGAAGGCATGTTTACCATATGCTGAAGCTTGTCTCATGACGTTTAGGTTATGGAAGAATCGACTAACACCTGACTGGCTGGCGCCATCTATTGGTAAACAGCGGCAACTTAATTGCGTACCTAATAACACGCAATTCCCCACATGGAATACAACCAGATTTTGATTGTCAATAAAACGACTATTTGCTCAACCTTTTCCGGATGTAGTGCGATTTGATTTATAACCAAACATAACCTCACATGATCCATGGATCTTTCGTGACTGACAGTAACCTGCTGTTAAATGTTTTTGATGGCATTCGGTTTGGAAATTATATTGAAGTTCCTTTCTGTTAGAGATGCTGGTTTCTGTATCTTATCATACTTCTAATAGTTTATAAGATATAGTCATCTCAATCATTAAGCTATGTGGGCCGTGTCTCTTCTGCTTTTCGAATCTTAATCGAACTTTGTTTATGAGAATTTTGTGATTGAAAGTAATATTCTGCTTAATTCCTAGGGTGATCGATATGTAACTTTCTCAATTTAAACGAATTTTCAACAGAGGTCCAGCTTTTGATGACATATAATTCCATTTATGGCAGTAGCAGTTTCTCTCTCTCAAATGTTTCTCCCTTCATATCTCTATTTCTGTTATAGTTCATGAAATACAGTCGTTCACAATATTTATATTTTAGCATATGACTGTTTCGTAATTGATCTCAACTTACTTAATAATCTTTATAACTACGGTCAGTAACTTTGGTTGCTAGAGCGATTTTTTTTAAAGGGATGTGGCCTCCACTTTTTCTTCAGGCATATTATTTGTTTCTCAAAATCAGCAGCATATTTATTAAATCGCATCTTTGTAGCTCCAACAGTTCATGGGATATGGCCGTTCGGATGGGCGGTACCATGTTTCTTTTTCAATCTTAACCCACTATAGCATATAACGATTTCGTGATTGACATTAACAAAATGTTAAATTAATTGAGATCGATTACTTTGGCCATCATAAGAGATTTCTGAAAAGAGGCACCCTCCACATTTTACTCCAACATATTTTTTCTGTATCGGTAGCATATGTACCACATATACCTCTATTAGTATGTTAGATATAATCATCCAAAATTGTAATTTGTTTGAGCTGTGCAATTTCGATATTGATTCTTTCACTCATTTTTGCGTTTTTATGCAACAGAAACAGTGAAGTCATTGTTATTCCATTTTCTTCGAAGGCACAACTTGGTCGAATGTCTCTTATTCTTCCACAAGAATGCCTTTGTCTTTTATATTTTCTGGAGGATGCACTTCATAACTTTCTTGTGCTTTAACATCTCATTTTGAACTTTATGTGAAATTTTGTAGCAAACTATTTCCAATGAATAATAATAGTTTTTTGTCGGCATTTCACAACTGAACTGCTAAAGGACGAAGGAAAGAAAACAGAATGAAATAAATGCAAACTTTAATGATTCCGCTTAGCACTTGCACATTACTCGCAAACCATTTAATGAACCACATATTATGAGTACAATTTGAACTACTTAACGGCAACAACTTGCCATCGACCCTAGGATTGCTTCACAGCCAGCGATTCCCCTTTACTGGCATTACCCATTAGTGATTTCCTGGGAGTGATGTAAAGTAAAATTGTTGCGGAGTGAATTGTGGTGTTCGATAAGTATTCGTGCATAACACACACACATACCACATAAAAATTAAGTTGTAATACTATGTACGATTAATTAAGTTCGTCTGTATGTAACGATATAATGACTCAATTACAATATTTAATCTGCACATAGTTAAAGTTGACGATAGTTGATTACTTTCTTGAGTTTTCCATTCTCTCAAATCAACAATTTTGCATTTGAAATTAAAAGTTCTTGGCGTTGACGGCAATTCATTTTGTTGAACTTAAGTTCCAAACTAGGCAAGAATGCATACACAAATGTTGTTTATGGCATTTGCTTTGGGATAAAAGAATCCTTATGTGACGTAGATTATGTAGTTTACTAATAATTAGTTGTTAATATTTGCTCCAGTCCGTCTTATGTACAATGTATGGGATCTGAGATGGAGGTGGGCACTCGCGAATTTCGACTGAATCTAATCTAAGACTTGTAAGTAGGCGGTAGGTTCAACTAGAATTATCTAATAGCCCATTTAATAAACTACATGCTTGTACGAGTACATACTAGAGATCATATGTACCATTTCAGTGGATGATTTAGTATTCTCGCCAGTGCAATCGCATAATATTTTAGGGCCAACTATGTTTGAATAATTTACAGCAGTACGCTTAAAAATTAGATCATTCACTTATCATCACTTATCATTGCCAAAGTAATTTCCATAAGGCTTTGCCATTTTAATTTCAAATACAATTCCCCGTTGGCAATTTAAAAAAAAAAAAAAATACAAATTCAGAAAATTATATCTTTTCTGCAGAGGAGGTTACGTTTTCCAAAGCTCTTGGTTCTGACAGCAGCAGCTTTTTGGCGCAACATTGAAGTCCTCAAAAAAAAAAAAAAATTAAATTAAATTAATTAATCAATCAATAATCAATTTCTGTCGTTCAGTCTGTTTTACCTCACAAAAGTTTTAGGTTTAAACGGATTTGCTCATTCAGCGGACACCTTTCCGAGAAGATAATTGCAAATCCTTGTATCTGGTTTGATCGTTGCATAAAGTTGTTTGAGTGGGAAAAGTTTTTATAACTTTCACTTAAGAATCAACTGAAATTTATTTTGAGTGTATAGTTCATCTTATACAAATCATCAAAGTTAAGTTATTTTGGAAGGAAAAGAAAAACAAAAAAGATTAATTTTGAAACAGGTTGGAATTTGTTTCCCTGGTAGAAGATACATTTTAGAATATATCGTAAATTTAAAAGAGATTCAGTTTTCTAGAATATTTCTTAAATCTTCGTTCTTTGCTTTGATTTGAAACTTTTAGTTGAGTTAAGAAAAAGGCAGCCGGGTCAGAAATTTTGAAATTCTTTAGTTATTTGCGTCCTCATTTCATACGGCGCAGGGAATCCTGGTGATAGTCACCTTTTAACAACACCGTTTTAGGTAACACAGTGAACAAATATACAGGTTATTGTAGGCCTGGTAGTTAGAAAGATAGAATACCAATACCAGAATGCGAGAGACAATGTAATCAATTACCCTTCTTAGATTGTACTACTAAATCGCCTTATGTGCACTAAATTTGACCGATTGTAGTGTAGCTGAGAGAAAGATAAAGACCTAAGAATGTATAGATTTAACCGGACGTATCGGATATCAGAAGCGACATTTTCTTATAATATTATATTGTTTACCACAAATTTTTTTATTTTATTGTTGAAACAGTATGTTAGCAAAACTGTAATATTTTACATAAAATCATTTGGCAGCTGAATCAAAATATGTTCTTTTTAACACAGATTTTTTTTTTTTATTTACAAATTTATAGGAAAGTCATGTAGAAATGTGAATTACATAAAGTCACTATCTATCTTCATAGTTATTTATTATCTCATTTATGTTTTCTTATTAAATTTCACTCACTCTGTTTTAAGAATAGTATGAAATAAGGATAAACAGTGTGTAAGTAAACCTTAATATAACTTAAATACTTCCACTGAATATATTTATGTACGATTTCGGTCAAACATTTGCATAATTCTGTGAATTCCAATCAGTATATTAATATCTGTGACGTTATGAATTGAATGATACAAATGTTAGACTACCTGGACACGCGCTTGATGTAATGCACTCTATAGTTATGTATATATGCGAGTATATAATACACTCTATATAAATATTTATTTAACCGGTAACGAATTTCGCTATAAATGACTTAGCCTCAACACAATATCGCCATTAATAAATTCTTCGATGTACCTGTTTTGCGTCGTCCTTCCCTAATAACGGCACATTAATAAAATCTATTGTGTCACAAAAGCTCCAACAATTTCCCGCAACCACATTTTCACGCATTCCAGAGGAACTGGAATCCCAGGGTAATCGCTGGGACCGTAAGTGCGGTATTTATTAATGGAACGTGACATTTCCTCAGAAAGTTGCTTCATTTTGGTTTTATTACGCCACACAAAATCATTCTTTGGTTAACACCCTCTTGCATCACATTGGATAGCTTCATTTCGTCGCAAATCTCATTTGCGGCAGTGAGGGTTGCTCTGAATGCGATACATTCTTATAACCGAGATTTGTGAAATGCGGTCACGGCTTTGGTTGGCGCCAACGGAAATAGTGGTCAGGAGATTTAAGGAACTTATTCAAATAGCAGCAAATATCACACAGATTAGGAGCATTTTAAGCTTAAATAACAGCTAAAGTACAGAAGTTGTCATTTTGGATGCTTTTTATGAAATTACATGGAAATATATCCTCAATAGGACAGTATTTTAGTTTAGTGTGAATTTATATGTGCTGAGGAATAACTTACAAAATTCAATTCCGAAAGAGGGATCTGCAATATCATAGGCCTCGAGGAACGGGATTAACATATTTGAATTTGATACAAAAAGTAAATAATCACTCTAAAAAAAATCTATATACAGTGTCGCTGATGAATGTTGCTACACTAAGAAACTTAAATAACATGTTTTATTTTTAAATAAATTATTCTTCTGAAAACTAATTATTTCAGTAGCTTTTAACAGTTGAATTTAAACGAATTTCAGACTAGATAATGCGTGTGTGACGTAGTTATTCATTACAATCTAATTGGTTGCGGCGATTATTATTCAAATCCATTGCTTAGTTGTCCAAATTTCTGGTGGCTATTTTGTACTCTACCTGTTCACAATAATGATCAGGGCGCCAAAGTATAGTGGAGATTCTTGAAATCGACTTAGTTGCATTTCTGCCATGATAGTCTTGACTATGTGACAAGTTGCACTATTATGTTGAAAACTCATAGAGTGTTTAGGCTAATTTCATTTATGCCAATCTTTAAGTGGCTGAAGACACATTCTTCGAATTGAATCTTCGACCTTGGCGACAGCCTACAAAGTTCCGCATTTTCTACGTCGTTTTTGAGAGTGATTTACGAACAAAATAGTTTCAGTCAGTTTGAATGACTGCGGCACTTTTCTGCGAACACAACATTTATGCTAATGAAACCCACCATTTACCTTGAAGCTTCATAAAACAAAGTAGTTTACACATTTGAAGAAGAATATGCAATACAACAGAGCTACTGTGTAAAGGTTAAATGTTATAGACCGACGCATTTATTGTCTTCTTAAAAGTGAAGCATAGCATTTTTGCCATTGTTGATTAATTAATCATGTAATTAAAATAGCAATAATTGCAAGAAAGCAATCGTAAATCTAATTTATTCCTAGAAACTGATCTGCTTTGGGACCAAAAACTGGAAAAATCGGAAACAAGGTTTTGTATAAAAACACTATAGTCGAAAATTTTACATAATTCCAAAAAAATTTGAGCTATCTTGCGACTGCAACATACATATAAAGGGTGTCCCAACAAGAACGCAAGATTTAAATGACACTCGAGGATTTTCCTCACACCAAATGCGACAATTCTGCCTATTGACGAAGCCATCAAGATGGAAATGGGCCTCGTCGCTGAAGATGATTTTATCGACAAAATCAGCATTTTCATGTTGTCTCTCCAATACCCAATTAACGAACTCCCTTCGCTATCCATGATCAGCTGGCTTCAGTTCCTGAGTCAATTGAACTTTGTATGCATGAAGATGCAAATCTTTCGTCAAAATTCGCTGCATAGTGGATTTGGAGACACCAATTTGCTGAGCTCGGTGTCGAATTGAGGTGGATGGAGTTTGAGCGACATCATCACGTACAGCTGCGACATATTCGGTCGATCGACCTGGTCGAAGGCGCGTTGTTGTCTTTGCATCACTAACAGACCCAGTTTTGGCAAATTGATCCGTTAACCTCTTTACAGTTGATTCTTTTGAAGCATTATTGTGACCCCAAATTGATTGCAATTTGCGAACTGTAGCCGCAAAACTTTCACTATTTTGGTAAAACAATTTCACAATGAGAATGCGTTGTTCAGTCGTGTAGCGCTCCATTTTTACTAACCTCGTACCTTCTACTAGCAAACAATAACAATTGTTCAAATGTCAAACAATGACACTTCGAATGCCGCCAAATTTTAATCTTGCGTTTTTGTTGGGACACCCTTTACAACTCATGTGAATGTAACAACTTATCTCTTATTTTTAATATTTTTATGTGGGAAAAAAGATAAGATAAGATAAGATAAGATAAAGATAAAAAGAGTAGCCCACTTTTTAAAGCAATATTTAGGGGAGTGATTTTGCCTGCTTGTGATCCCCAGTGTTCCAAAGCTTCGATGACGACATACCGAATCATCATCGTATACGTAAGAATAACGCAAAAGACATTCTTCGTACACATAATAATGGGTTATACATTTTTCGGTTTCAAGTAAAGTTGAATAAAACAGTCATTAAACTATGACTTCCACTAAACTTTTATTTCATTAAAATGTTTGAACCTCGCCATTATGTACGAAATACAAAGACATTTTAATTAACGCCTCTGGATTGACTGCATCAGTGAGATGTTTTGAGGTAGTTTTCGACCCCTTTTTCGCACATTTAACTTGACGAATATTGGTTTTCAAATACTCCAACATTTGGAGATTATCCGCGCAAGCACAGTCTTTGACATAGCCCCGCACGGCGTCAAATTGCATGATGTTGATGAACAATTGATATCGCCAAAACGTGAAATTACGTTTTCTGTAAACTTCTCATGCAATAAAGTCAAAATCGGCACACATCGTCCAGTTCATAAAAGTCGGTTATCACACTGCCATAGCGCTTTGAATTGACGACAACGGTTTCTCCAGTGTCATTTTCGAAAAAATACTGCCCAGTGACACCGTCAGACCATAATGCGCACCAAAAAGTCACTTTTTCCGGATCCAATGGCTTTCCCACAATCACTTCTGGGTCCTCCAAGCCCCATATGCGACAATTGTGTTTATTGACGTAACCACCAAGTAAAGAGTAAGAGTCATCGCTAAAGATAACTTTGTTCAAAAAATCAGCATTAAAAGATTGTTGCTGTAGCACCCAATCAGCATATCTGCGGCGTTGTGAATGATCAGCCGACTTTAATAGAGTGGAACGGAATGGAACAAGTGCTAATACTTTTTAGTGACACCGCTTCAATGGTGGGCTTAGTTTTTTTTTGAAAGTCCAAAGATTTACTTCAGAAGATATTTCGTAGAAAAAACAAACTAAGTCACAATTTTATATGTGACAGAGTGCATTGTAACCATGACCACATCTTTTTCGGAAAATCGGAATACTGCGGACAAGAGTTCGTAATGGATGATACTATAAAAACTTCGTTCCGGCGGATCTTTCGTGCAATTGTTTTTTTTTTTTTTTTACTTTCTTTATTATTTTTTTTTTTTTTTTGATGCGGTTGCAAAACTAGATTCAAAAAGATTTTGTCCCACATTTCAATTTGATTTCAAATTACTGTCAATGGTAAGTAAGCTGGACTCCCTTACATCCAATGACTGTGCAAGAATCTCAGTTAGTTTTTGGCCAATAATTTTGTAATGTGCTATAACGCTCCAGAATATAATAAAACGGTTCTCTAGCTTATTGATTGTTCATTTGAATTGTATATCTCGTATTATGTTTCTATTTTTAGGTTAACGTAACATGTTGTTGCCATCATCACAGAAGCTCATGGTATGTTGTTTGGAAGACCACAAAGGTCCATTTTTATGGCTGTTGACACACCCTTTATGTTTATAATGGTAATTATTTCTAGAAGGTTTTAATAAATGTCTCGTCTTTATTAAACCCCAGATAATAGTTTCTCTCACAGAACACAGTAAACAGTATCCTAATCTTAGCAAAAATCCACCCTTTTTCTCATAAATCAGCCTATTGTCTCCCCATAAACTTTCAAATTGCTCAATGTTGAAAGCAATCAAACTAATGATATCCTCACTAATATAATGAGTAAACTTTTATTGCTTCGTACAATGTTGGGCCTATGTTGGCCGCTTTATAACCTTCATATGTAATCAAACAACTCCTCCCTAGCGTTGTGGGTGCTAAATCACATCAATGGTTTGCCTGCGTACCGTTAAATTAATAAATGTCATTATTTTAATGATTGTCCGGAGGTGTGACAAAACATTAGTTAGATTCAACAGAAAAAGGTTAATATTCTTTTCTTTAATGTTCAGTCATATATCAATTTGCCTATACAAAGCCTGATAACATTTTATCTTGTCACACTGTGTAATTTGGGAAGCGAGGTCGTGTTCTCGTGCGTAGGTCACTTTGTCAACTCCGTATCGGTGGAAGAAGACCTCCCAGCCAAATACACATGACAAATTTAACTCACGGAGATAAGGAAACAACGCGTAATCTTCATAAGGATTCCACGAAATTTTTGGTAGCTATTACACAGAGATTTGTTTTTGTCACTACATTGTCCTGGGATTACAACAAAGTGACACATCCCCGGTTTATTTTATTGCATAAAAGTCCTCATATTAATATTTAAGTTATGCACGTAAACAGCGTTGAAAGAGATCTGAGCGAGAAATATAGTGGCAAGTGAATTGCTTAGTTTTAGTTTAGATGATTTTGTATTGCTAAGATTAAATACTTTGTAAGCCATAGAGTATGCGTAATATTTGTTTGCCTTAGAAAAGACCAAACTGTTGACACATTTCTGAAAACTATTGACCATGGATGAAATCCAGATTAACACAAATTTCGCATTGTATAAATGCACAACAGTAGATGTGTCATTTGTGTATACCTTCAGTAAGCTGTGTCTCCCATTTTTTTCCTTTTCTTTCTCAGACACCAGTTTCCATTAGCGTGTAGAAAATTTGACTGAATAAATGATATAAACCTAAGATTGGATGGGTTAAATGGGAGGGTTATATAAGAGGTACCAAAAGGAAGAAAAAAATTTAAATTTAGGAAAATCTACTAATTTGTATGACAGGTGCCAGAAACTGTGTAGCCATGCTGTTAACTTTCACTCTCAGAACTAATTTCATCACGTGTATGATGCATAATAAGTTTAACTAAATTCAGTACAGCTGGTTCAAAAATATGAAATCGGAATATATGGGCTAAATATATTATATGCAAGGCAGATGCCGGAGAAGACAATACCAATCGGCCGCTTGTGCAATTTTTTCGAAGTATTGCAAACCAGTACAATGGGCAAAATTAAAATTATTATTTTCGGAACGTTAACATTATTTAATTGCGGAAGAATTGTTAATTTATGTGGTAGCTACCGGAAGATGTGGATCGATGTTGCCCATTGACAGTCCTTGGCTACGATCTATCAATGCATTATTCTGTGCCAATTTTTTAAGAATTTTCACAAAGATTTACAACGGATATCGTATGCATGCATGCCAAGCAGACGGGCATAGTTGAACCGACTTAAAAAGTTTTTCAACACATTTAATCAAAAGTTACTTCGTAATTCAAACACTTTCTTTTAAGTACAAGGTGTCTGTCGGAAAGGTATACTACCTTGCTTTGCCGCCATTTTAGTACACATTAGTATTGACCAATTCATATTTGGTATATTCGATAAACCAACGTGTTTTAATCGTTAAAACATTTTATCAAAATCAATCACCGATTACTGTGACGACGAGAAAGTTTCGTGAAAGTTTTGGTAGAAACAACGTGCCAACAAGTCGCACTATTTATCGTGTAGTGAATGATTTCGAAGAAAGAGGGTCTGCAACTCATAACGCCAAGCATGGACCACAAAGTACTACAAGATCGGCTGAAAACATCGTTGCTGCTCAAGGAAGTGTTCAAAACAATCCATCAACCTCAATTTGACGTCGTGCTCAGGAGCTTGGTCTTCAAAGAACAACTTTGACTATAATTTTACACAAGGATTTGCATTTGTTTCCATTTAAGATGCTGTTGACACAAAAGTTTCTTCCACAAGACAATTTACGCCGCCGTACATATGCCAATAGAATGTTACAGTTCGCTCATGACAACCCCGATTTTCATGAAAAAACCACAATGAGTGACGAGGCACATTTTCATTAGAATGGATATGTGAATAAACAGAATAGTCGGTCCTGGGCAATGGAAAACCCCTCAAATTATGCATTAGTCGCCTTTGCATCCATTAAAAATGTCAGTCTGACGTACAATTTGGTCAGAAGGAATCATTTGACCTTATTTCTTTGAAACTGAAAACGGCGTAACGGTAACTGTCAATGGGGAGCGATATCGAGATATGATTGAAAACTTTTTAACGCCACAACTTCATGCTTTGGGCTTGATTAACATGTGGTATCAACAAGACGGTGCCACATCGCATACAGCCAGAATTACAATGGAATTACTGCGAGACTTCTTTCCACAACAAGTTATTTCAAGAAATGGTGATGTTGATTGGCCTGCTCGGGACTTCTTTTTATGGGGATACTTGCTTTTCAGGTATCCCCACAAAAAGAAGTCCGATTTATGCAAACAAACTAGAAACGTTTGAGCAACTCAAACAAAATATTCTTGATGAAATTAATGAATTACCGCGTGAAATGTGTGAGAATGTAATGAAAAACGTGCTCGAAAGGGCTTGGATTTGTGAGGCTAACAGAGGCGGATGTCTGATATTGTATTCCATACATAATTGCCGGCATTATATAAAACATTTATCAATATAAGATCCATTCTCTTTCATTTAATCAAAAATTATAAACAAACAAAGTAGTATACCTTCCCGACAGCTACCCTGTATTAATTGTTTTGCCGTGTCAAATAGTGCATAATTTCATTCCTTGGGTTTTAAAAGACGATGTTTTGATTACATAAGACCTGATAGAAAGAATTTGCATTACTATATAAATGTTATAATCTGATGTATTTCATTTGGAGCAGTGGAAATTGGATATGAATGAAAATTTAGTCTGTTATCTATTGATTAGTAGCACAAGTCACTAGAGAAACGGCACGCTGGACTATCTGGTTTTTCAGAATAATTAAATAT
>JAHXMU010000648.1:680128-756230 GCA_019455685.1 Philornis downsi | reverse complement strand
TTTACCAAATTCAATTTAAAATCGCTCCAATGGTAATGATCTAATGGTGCTATATGTTAACGTATAACAACCTTCATTTTAATCAAAATGTTGTAAATAAGAGTTGTTTCCTTTCAAATATTCCATTACTAAATATATCATTGCAGATTTGCAATTAATTATAAAAACATAGTACTAAAGTTCAACCGCAGACTAAAAGAACTTACAATTACCGAGTAAGTTGCCATTATCATGGTCAATTCTTCACTATAACTTGTTTCAATTGTTAAGTTCCATAAAAGCGGAAATCAGAGCTTGTAGCTGTTTGTTTTCATTCATATACTTGATGGTCTCGTAACATTCGAAGAACGAAACGGCATTTAAGTTTTGCTACAAGCGAAGTGATGAAAAACTTCACATTCCATAAACAACACAGTTTGCACAATTTCAACAGTTCCACAGCTTTAGTAGCCTGCCCTTAGAGCTGTTTTTGTTTTGAGCTCTTTATTGTGCTAGAGCAAGGACGGCGATGATTATGACGATGATGACGACGATGATAATAATGATGCTGTCAATGCCATGACTATTCAAAGGCATTCCCAAGTTTATCCTTTATGTGCATCACAAGGAAAACAGCAAAACTGCACGCCTGACTTCATTTTCAGCCACTTCTATGGCACGACAATTTTGGGTTTATTTTGTGTCTGTATTGTATTTGAGTAAATAGAATAGTAATTTTTGAGGAAATTCGCCAGCAATCGAGTGTCAAGATATCCATTTAGTTCATAAATAATAAATTCTGATTTAAACTACCAGTCAACATTCTTAATGATCTCATGTATTATTCAAGCAAAATACGAATGAAAAAAACATCATTTAGTTTACGACAGAAATTGCTAAACGAATTAAGATTACATTTTCTAATTTCTTCAATTTGAATGTTTTGGTTTGAATGTGAGTAATTCGTTATTCTACGATGGTTGAGCGTTAATTGCTTTGCTTTGGCTAGGGATAACACCATCAAAAGACTATTTGTTTTCATTAACATCAGACTAATTTTAGAGTGGTCATAGCTTCCTACATGAGATGCAATATGGAACAAGAAATGGACGAGAACAAACCATCATAAACATGGTCGTCAGCGCCATTATAAGCATTTGAGATTTCTAAGTATGGCGGCGGATTTAGTCAGCTGCTGCCCTGCAAAAAATATTTCGGAGGAAAAATATGTTTTTTTTAAAGATAGCCTTGAATATAACGAAATCATCGTTCGAAGAAGAATTTCGGATTTTCTGAAAAAGTTATCTTCAAAATACCGGTTTGTCGAGCTTTAAAAAAATTCTTATAAAGCAAATGTGGCTTTGAGGTAAAAGGCTTTGCTTTAAGGAGATTGAAATTTAGTTGTTAGGAAAATGATCAGAATTTAATGCCAAGCTGATCGATACAATATTTTTTTTTTTTTTATTTAAGGCTGAATTTGATTACAGTCGTAGCATCTTTTCAAAAATATCATTCAAATTTGGATATCGTATTAACAAATTTTTCCCAATGTCCTCGGCTTTTTCCCTTTATGCTGTAAAAATCTTTTCATATTTCTGGGCTACTGCAAAATTATACGTCTACCCTAAATATGATTCACAGTAGAATAAAATCGAAAAAACGAAGTAAAAACCAGCACAGAAATTTCACTGTACATTTCTGTACATTAGCTTATACATATAGGTATGTATATGGTGGCGCATAAGTAACATTAAGATTTGATCATTGAATACATTTTTTGTTTGTCTTTTTTTTCGTCTCTTTACAGAATTAACTAAATAATACTTGGGAAATTTATGATGGAAAGACTCAGCACAGAACAAAGAACCAAAGTTGTTCAATTTTACTTTTAAAATCAGCATTCGATTATTTAGATCATATCGAAATTTCTTTCATGTTCGAAATGCTCCTAGCGCTCCAACAATGTACCGATTGGTTCAGCGTTTTGGGCAACAAGGGGCTGTCTGTGATCTTCTGCGTGCTGGAAGATCTCGTGCAGTTGAAATGAAGTGACCGTTGCTCGAGTGCAAGCAAGTATTGAGGAAAAGCCCGAAACTTCCAACAGGTGACGTTCTCAGCAGTTAGAGATGTCTAGGCGGTTTTTGCAAAGAATTTTACATATGTTACATTTTTTCCCACATAAGATGCGATTGATTCACGGGTTGAAACCAAATGATGCACAAGAACGCATTCAATATAGTCACCGTTAACGTTACCTGTGAGCCAGGTATGTACTTCCATCCGAAACCTTTTTGCGATGGTGCTAAGTGCTAGTATTGCCAGAAGCGATGGCATAAGTGAATATGCCCTTTCCATAAAATTCTCTGAATTATGGAACAACAAAACTGGCAATATTATAATAATTAAATTTATCAAATTCCGTGAAAAATTTAGGTTTACAGAAAAAAAAATTATGTTAATGTGGAAGCATGGTACCATGTATAAGTGGTACTAAAAGAGGCGTGGTTACATGATAAATTGTTTCTTTAACTATAAAGAAATATGATGGACAAGATACCAGTGACAGCGAGCCCCTAATTAGAATACACAGAGCAAAGGTTCAATTTTGGAAAATAGGTCATTTTTATTCCCTACCTTGGCAAACACTTAACATATGTCAAGTTTGAGTAAATTTTGTATACACAAATAAAATGTGTATAAAAATACATAAGAATATGTAAGTTAAAAAGGCCATTTATATAGGAGGTATCAGACAGGGCCTAGCTAGTCGCTCGATTTTGCCTAGTTTAATAAACCATTACAATAGGAATAAGTTTTAGTTACCGCATTCTGCGAATAAGGAGTTACAGGGACAGATTGAATATTTAGCAAATAAATCAAATAATCAATTTGAATCAAACATCCGCAATTTTTTCGATAACAAGTTACCATTTTGAAAACAATTCCACTATGATTTTCTGACAGAAATCTGGGACGGTTGACTTTCACAAGTTTCTCTTGAGGCGAATTTTTCAACAGAAAAATCATTCGCCATAGACTGGAATAGACAGTGATCATTTGATGCCAGGAAATGTTGCCAATTTAGCTATTTCCCGCCAAATTTACTTTTTGCAACCTGTTAAGCGGGTACATTTTGGATTTGGCTTTAGGTTCTTTTCGTATATTTTTTATTTATTCATATATATTTTTTTTTTTCCTAGGTACGTTTTTATACTATTAATTACTGTGGCATTATTCAACGTAATGCAAAACGATGTGGCTATGAAAAGATCTTCCTGCATTGAAAAAATAGCTGTGCAAAAAAAAAAAAAAAAAAAAATAAAAAATTAAAATTTTTTTATAGAAAAAACAATGTTGTATTTTAATGCTTACACATGAACTATAAGTGAATTTCGTTATTAAATAAGAAAAATATATGTTTTGTAAACAATTTAAAAAGACTGACCATGGTATTATAAAGAGAGATACTAAACATAATTGCTACAGAAAATTTAATTACATAGTGGGGTTTTGTTTAATATGAAATAATACTTTGATCTTGTTGACAAAAATTTTGAGGCAAAGTCGAATCTTGAATCCAGTTTATGTTAGCATTGTAATAGATTCCATACATAATCAAATCATAAAACGTTCCTTATTTAAAGTTTTTATTTTCTGTGCTAAATAAATCGCTCGTTTTCACTGATTTATGGTGTGTATGCACATCAAAGAAAATGCATCCAACTTTAAGGTTTACAAATTTTAATTTGTAAAAAATATCGAAAAAATGTAGACAAGTTCAGTTCGATGAAAAATATTCAAATAATGCACTTTTCATGCAACGCAATGTTTGTTTTGATGTGTAGAAAATATCCGATTCAAGTACAGATTTTATTATCTGAGGCGAATCAGAATATAAATTTTATTATTTAATAACTTAAAAAATTAGGTCACAAATATTAAAACGTTATTCTATGGATCTTTAAATATATTAACCGAAGTAAAAAACCTGACAATCACAGACTACTCTTTGGAAAAGGAATCAGAGACCGGCCATTAAACCACTTTTTGTTAAAAATTATATCCCAAGATAATTGAATGTAATGGCATAAAAGGAAGGAAATGCTGTTGACTGAATAAAAGTAACACTGTTTTGTAATTCCTATGATCACTTTAGTTGAATTAAATTATAAATATCTATCTTATCTCCCAAGAACTTTTAATATGAATAATGATCTCATCTGTTAAATTTCAGCTTATAACAGGCAATGAACATTGATACATCTCAGTTAAAACTACATTAATTTTCTTAAGAAAAATTAGAGTTTTTCAATACTTTTAGCTTTATTAATTTATTTATTTTTATTTTTGTTTTTATTTTATTATTTTTTTTTTATTTTGTTTTTATTTTTAATTTCATTTTTTAATTTTTTTTATTTGTTTTTTATTTTTAGTTTTATTATTTTATTTTTTTTTTTTTAACATCCAGTTTTGGTTTTTTTTTAACATCCAGTTCTAGCAGCACTGGTACCATGTCTTAACTATAAATAGATGCAAAAGAATTTCCGAGCTCAGCTCCCGGATTTTCTGGCGACTCACTGATGATATAAGCGGCCTGGCATTGCCTTCACGAAAAACAATTCCTCTCCTAATGGGTTGCCTTTTCCACTGGACACTGAGAAAAATCTTCTTTACATGGCTTGGTCAAAAATTGTGTCTACTTGTCTCGATTCGACTACAACCATTTTCATTTGAACTTATTGTAATTAATCTATTTTGTATTATCAGTTACCATCCATTTCAGGAATATGTTGAATTTATAGCGATTCAAAAGCGGTTAGCAGATGGAAATTCGGTTCATGAAATTTTTTCGAGGCATCCACACATCGAGCTTCTTTTTGTGGTTCCAAATAGTTCTTGTGCAGTATTTATCTGCTGGATAATCGAAAGAAGTATTCACATGATGCACGGACACGAAAATTTCCATTATTTTATGGGCATTTTCTACAATTTAGCTTCCAAAGCATTGCGCATTTTTGACATCAAAATTAATGGAATAAAGCTATGAGCAGTATCAGAAGCAAAAATACTATTTATATTTGTCCATCTGTTTGCCTGTCTGACCCGATTGCTATAGGTTTTCCAATTACTTAACTGCATGCGATGTTGGCATAAGTTTTATTTGCTGGTTTGCTCTGTATTCCTCGTTAAATTTGTGACAAATTTGACCAAAAAAAGCTCTTCTATTACCTTTCTCAGAAATGGCAAATTGAAGCCATTTAGCCCTAACTTCACATTTTTCGACTGCACTAAATTTAGTCAAGCATTTGATAAGGCAAGGACTTGAAATTAAAAGCGGAATGTGTGGGAATCTACAAATTTATGGAAATTCAATCTTTTCGATTTAATTTGTTATTGGTAGCCAGGTGGAACATACAATTTGGTCTACTATATTAATCATGGTGCTTGTTAAACTGGAAAAAAATCGATCGTATTGTGTCCGACTGTATCATGGTATTTACCATACGCGCTTGGCGTGCATATGATGGTGGATTCGAATCTGGAAACAACCTCCTATCAGCTGTTGTCACCTCGATTTGCCTGATGAATGAGTAAACTATTAGTCTGCTTAATGCTTCTTACATTGATGTTCGGAATCGGCATGGAAATGGAGGTCCTGTAGAATAAGTATACAAATAGAATGCGTCTTAAACTCACCGAATTTGGGAAGCTCAGAGGAATTTGTTCTTATTTTAACCATATCATTTCTTGCACTAAATTCTGTGCATTGCAGGACTGCATTTTCACTACTTTTTGGGTACTTTCTTGTTTCATATTTTTTATTTTATTTTGTTACAAATCACAGCAACATTCATCATGTCCATTCTACTGCGTCAGTTCACCTGACTGACATTTCTATTGAGGTTGACATTGCTAAGTAACCGTGAACACTCCCTTAACAAAAGTGTATGGATTATGTGGGTCTTTCATCTATTTAAGAGCTGCTAATTGTAAAAAGTAAAATATTTTGGGTTGAGTGCTTGTAAGGGAAAGTTTTATGAAATTTGTCCCATTTCGAAGTAAACCTAGTTATACTTACATGTTACATATTTATGAAGCCGTTAACACGCAGACGGTAGGACGTACTCACTTCCACTTTGAGTTTTATTTCAAACAGGATTGCAGGATTTTTGTGGCATCTCGGGTGGGTACTTTTAGTTGTTACAAATTGAATGCCACATTTAGTATACCTCCTTCGTATGGTGGAGGGGATAAAAACAAAAACGAAAAACTTAAATGAAACACAAATTCATGCACTAACAAATAAGTCTTAATATTTGCGATTTGCAAATGAAAAATTTGTACAGAAAAAAAAAATGGCGTCCAAACAGTTGTCTATTGTCAAGGAAATTGGAAGTTAAACTTGTAAAGTGTGTACTGCTTGAATTTCTTACAGCTTCAATTAGGTTTTGGACGTCTTCACAGTAGTCATCATAACTGAGTTGACTAATAGCTGACTGAAAATTGCTTGGCCCTATTATAGAATTGTTTGAATTATTTTCTTAAAAGAACGAAAGAAAGAAAGAAGAAAGAAGAAAGAAAGAAAGAAAAAAAGAACGACTATATTGTGCTGAATATGGACTACGGCGAATTAGTGAAGCTCCGAGTGCTAATTGACCGGTTCAACATTTAAAACACAAGCAAATGGTCGCCCAAGAACATCCACGACCGAAGACAATGTTGAGAGAGTTATGGAGTCAGTACGAGGAAATCCACAAATGTCGACTCGCAAGAGATCGTCTGTCTTACAATTATCGCGACGAAGTTTGCAACGAATTTTAATATTGGATCTTAAACTGCATCCATATAAGCTGCAATTAACACAAGAATTGAAAGAGTCTGACTTCATAGCAATGCTCGTATTTGTCGTTACTGGAACAGTGAAAATCCCAAAATCAAACACCAGAAACCATTGCATAGTCCTAAAGTGACAGTATGCGCAACAATCTCTGGCAGAGGAATAATTGGTCCTTTTTTCTTCGAAAATGCGCGGGGCCAAAACGTCACGGTTAATACGGAACGCTATGTTGAGATGTTGGATGGATTTTTGGCTCCAGAAATTGAAAGTTCAAGAATAGTGAATTCCAGAACTTGGTTCCAACAAGATGGAGCTACCTGTCACACATCAAATGACTCCATGGCGGTGGTGAAGCAGATGTTCCCTGGCAGACTGATTTCGAAAAGAGGCGATATCCCAGGCCCCCACGTAGTCCAGACTTGACGTCTTGACTTTTTTTTTTTTTTGTGGGGATACCTCAAAGACAAAGTCTACAGTAATAATCCAAGAAACATCGTTCAGCTCAAGGAGAATATCCGTGGTGAAATGGCAGCCATTACACCAGTATTACTGAAGAAAGTTTTCAATAATTTTCGTTTACGGTTAGAGGAGTGCCGTCGTAGAGAGGGTCACCATTTAGATGATGTTATTTTTAAAAAATAAACTCCATTTATTACTCTACAATGCCTTAGATTTATTTTAACCATACCTTTTGTATTTATTTTTTAATCTATTTTTTAAATATGCACGTTGTATTGCGCCACCCTGTATATATAAAAATTAATGTTTGTTTATTTGAGTATTTGTTTCGAACAGGTGTCTGAAGTAATAAACCGGTTTTCATAACACTTCCATATATTCTATATTAGGTATTGATTGAAAAAGAGGGTGTGGCACCGTCCATACAAAAACAACTATTAAAAGTATACGGAAGAGATTTAGTAAATATACTGCTGACATAAAAACAAGCATGTTGGAGTAAAAAGTGGACGCTG
This sequence comes from Philornis downsi, assembly GCA_019455685.1. Taxonomy (NCBI): domain Eukaryota; kingdom Metazoa; phylum Arthropoda; class Insecta; order Diptera; family Muscidae; genus Philornis; species Philornis downsi. The sequence goes on along the minus strand of JAHXMU010000648.1, from coordinate 748,439 downwards.
GCACGACCATTTGTAAAACTTCCCTATGGTGGCCTAGGTAACAGGCAAACCGGCATTATAGTTTAACAGTACCACAAAATATTGTATTAAATTAATTAAAAAAAGAACGTGGCAGCGCATACACAAGTTAAAGTTAATTTAACCGGCTATACCTCATGAATCATTAGAGGTACAATGTTGTGACTTGATACGCTCGTTACTAATATAGAAAGAAAATATGTTCAAACAAAATGTGAGCGGTGTCAAATCCCTTTTTCAAATCTTAACCTAATAAAGAATTTGTTAAATTTTTTCTGACGGTCTGTTTGTTACCTCGGCTACCATAAAGGAGTTTTAAAAAGGGTCCAGCGGACAAAGTAATTTGCCAATCGTCAAAAAAATTGAACAGTAAGTTACTATGAGAAACGAAATTGTCATACATTGTATTAGTTAATCGGGTGTGACACCATTTATATGCCTTAATATTTTGAACGAGTGTATCTCATGAGCTATAAAAGGTATACTGAAATTTGTTATGTATGCTGACGAGCCAAGGAGCAAAATATGTATCAGCAAAAACTGGGTGAAAACTTTTTATAATCCGCTAAAATGGTCTAATCCATCGGCTGATCGTCAGAAAATTAAGCAGTGTGTAGCCATTAATCACGAAATTGTCATATGGTAAATTAACTTAATGATTTAAACGCTCATATCTTATTAAATATTAGAGATAAATACATGGTGGTACACCAGTTGTGTTACTATAAGAAATTCAAATAACTGTTTTTCAATCAATGTACTTCATTCATTTGCTTTCTTTATTGTATGGAAAATTTGATTTCTTTACAACCGGTTTTGGTTTTGAAGACGATAGACCGTAAATGATCTCTATGATTATTCATTGTGGTCTGAAGGGTAGAAGTCGAGATCGTCTCAACTTTTATTTTAATGGGCTGCTTCAATTCAGTCAAATTCCTTGGTTGCGTTTTGTACACCCCTTGCTTGACGTAACCCCATAAAAAATAAATCTGGTACAGTCAGCTCAGGTGAACTTTGTCGGCCAGCGGAAAGTGAAATTTCTGTATATTAATCTGTTTGGGAATTGTTGGTTGGAGTTCGCCATAATCGGTCTGACTGTGTATGCAGCCGTTCCATCTTGCTGGAACCAAATGTTGCGGAAACGGATACGTCTTTGGCGCAGTTCTGGGTAAAATCATTCTTCAACATCTTTAAATAACGGTCCCCATTGACAGTCACAGTTGTACCGTAGCACGACTTGTGCGCCACCCTGTATATGCGATTTATTGAAAGAAAATCAAGGAAAAATAAGAAACGATAAATTTATAAAATTTTAATAATACTAAAGTAAGGACAGAACACGATTACACCCAAAAAAGATTGATTGCAAAACCATAAGAAAATAACAAAACTCGGACAATGACATCCATAATGGTGTCTTTACTCGTATATGTTATACAAAATTGTTGCGTTACTGACTGACTGACTCTGATCATCGCCCAGGCCAAACGGTTAAGGCTAGAAGCTTGAGAATTGGTGTCCATATTGCCTTTTCAGAATGCAAGAAAGGTATTTATGAAATTCCTGCTTTCACAGGAAAAGAGGGAAAAAGGGCAAAATCAGATACCATCGCTAGAATCATGAAAATTAGTGTCCAGCGATTTTGCACAATTCGCCAAAAAATGAAAAAAAATGGTGACACCGGACACACCAAATGGATAAGCAAGCATAGAATCATTAAAATCAAGACAACCATGTTGCAGTTGCTTGCGCAGTGGTGTTGCCGATAAGCACGCAATATTTTGCTTACAACATGTTGCGTTGAGTATGCTACGTGTTGCGTTGGATTCTCAACATTTTGCAATAAGTTCGCAAGGTGTTGCCGTTGAGTCCACAACATTTTGAGTTTTTATTGCTTATATCGTGCCCTGTAACATTAGGATTGGTTCATCCCACACCACCAGTTCAGTGGTCCCTCTATATAGTTCGGCAGAAACGGGTTCACTTTGACATACATATATTTACCTCAAGATAATTATCAAATATAAAAAACAGCGGGGATTAGGATTCGTTTCCAGAATTTATTTAAAAGATTATACCTAGCAGGAAATACAGATTTATGAGATAAGCCTAACTCGTCTTACACGTATGGGGGGAGAATCAGAACTGACTTTAGCAAATCAAATTCTCTAATAGATCAGTCAACATAAAGGTTACTCTAAAGCACTCAATCTCATTAGAATTGAGGAAACGTCCCAATTGTAGTGGGTATGATAAATTTAGGATTTATATCTAAGAATTTGCAAACGTGGGTTCTGAGAATAAACACCCTCTATAATTTATAAGCGAAGTACCTTCGAATTTATAATCTTCTTCCTTTTATTGTGCTTTAATTTAGAGATGTTAAGAGTAGGTAAATGTAAGTTTGTTCGTCTAACTGAAATTTCAGTACTAGTTTTTAAAACAAATCAAATTCAAAATACAAAGAATGTAAAATCTAATCTTAATAATGTGTACACAAAAATGTTTTCTTAAAGAATGATCTAAAGAGTTGGTTATTTAAGAAGTTTAGGCAAAACATTTTTAGGAAATGGTCCTGGATTGTCTTTTGCTTTCCTTTTGTAAGATACTGATTTTATTTTATTTCTAAAGTATTAAATGGACTATCAATAAGTAAATGGATTATCAATAAGTAAATAATTCTACTTGGTGACCGTTGGAGCCCATTATTTATACTTTACTGTAACCAACTCACTCATATTTTTTTTTATCGATTTGTGGATAAAATCATTTAGAGAGAAAATCTACAAAGGAATTACATAGTGTTTTATGTGAACAGATTAGACGAATCATTTCATTAGGATAACTCTTAAATAAAAAAACCCAAATCTCAGTAATAGAACTAAATTCTTGAACTCGCAATTTAAAGCACTTCATATAGTGGCGACCATAATTTTGTGTTGTAATAATTATGTTGTGATTCATATTGCGAACTTGAGTACCATTCGCTGCTGTTGGACTTTTTGTCACACGTTCTTTAACATCTTCTTGTATATAACTCATAATACCATAATTTTGACCACTGAAGTTCCGAAATCATAATTTTCCATAATATGGGCAACAATTATACAAAGGGCACGTAAACACATCCCAATTCAAAAATCATTAAAATGTGTTTTGGTGTACCAAACTATTGCTTTTATGCGGCTTGAATAGGACATACATAAGTAAGCAATCCTGTGCATCAGTATGGCATGTCAGGATTTCCGGAAGGTTCTATGCCAAAGAAGGAATACATACAAATTGTCTAAAAGAAAAGGAAAAAAGTAAAATTAAATAAATTTTGCGCAAAATTTGGCAATGCCAATGTTTCTTGTTGCTATACAAAAGAGCAATATTTAAGATGTAACAAAACTTATCATTGTAAGCATCAAACAGCCCCCATATCATTGTACTGCCAACTTTGGGTCCCGAATTTCAAAAGCATCAGAACTTTAAGAATTTGGCACTTTTATCCTTTTGCCGTTGTTGCTCCTGCTGCTGTTGATGGTGCTACCACCACCGTAAGGGCCTCTTCGTTTTTGGCTCTCCACTTTGGCAGTCACTCTGCTTATCATCATTCAACAGATAAAAGTTTCACTTTTGGCATAATTTTGCTTACGTATATAATGCATACATACATACGTACATACATACATACATACACGTGAATGCTGTAGACAAAAATTATATACAATACGGGAGAGACAACAGCCGCTGAGAGATTTCAACCGTTGTTAATGTAAACTTCAAATGCCAGCCGATGTGTTGTGGTGAAGACGATGGCAGAGAGAATCGTTTCTTAGTGTAGAGTTCGAAAGAAGTGGAGACTTCGAAGTGATTGTGTTCTCAGCGCTCTCGCAAAGATTTTTCTCCACTCAAGTCCAAAGCATGCGCTGTGACAAGTCTACACGGCAAGTCAGCTGCTTGAAAATTTGTGATATTTTTGCCAATGAAAAAAGTAGTTTGTCATATAAACGAAGCGTGAACAGGTGCATCACTCGGTAGTGTGGACTTCAAACATGTGGGTGCTGTCCCTTCAGTATTGTAAAAATAATAATAACAATCTTCATCATCATCATTGCTATGGATGGCCCACGGTCGAAACATTAGTACCTCCGTGCCAATGAAATGAAAGTGAGAAGTGAAAGTGCATGTGAAAGTGAAAGTGAAAGCCACAAATGGATTTAAAAATTAAAATTAACCAATTCTAACTGGCTTTAAGGCAATAATCAAAAAAAAAAAAAAAAATTAGTTAAGAACAAATTGTTTGTTTGTGGCACGAGACCAATAAAAACTCATTACACTGGCATTAATTATAGACACGTAAACACGAATCCGAGAACCGGATTCCAAACCATTTGAAATACATATAACATATAAAACAACAAAGTCTATTACGTCGAACCGTTCGTTGTTCCTTTTTTTTGTAAATATGTAAATAATTAAGAAAGAAAAAGCATTTCTCCATCTCATGGCCGACACCGACATCCTCACTGATTTCGAACCCAAGGAATTGATGTTTATATAAGTTCATAAGTAGCGGAAATAAAATAAGTATTAAACCGACAAAACCCTTTACTATACATATGTACGACGAGTAACAAGAGGTAGCAGAAGAAACGAATCCTTTTTTTTACGATTTTTTGTGAATTTATTTTATTTATTTAATTCACGGAGGCTGCAAAATACAAAAACGATAACGAAACCTTTAAAAAGCAGAAAACAACTTGAGATTAAAGTTAAACTAAACAAAAAGCAACAACATCATTCTAAACTTGAGCTTGGACCAACACTAGCAACAGCAACAACAACAACAAAAAACATTATTAAGAGGTAAGCGAAGCGTAGCATATTTTAGGGGGTCGAGTTGGCTGGCAAATTGACTTATAAGGACGAACAACGAGTGCCGGCTGACGATGGGAATTGGGTTAAGAACGGCAAATTGTCGTCATCATGGGTATCATTATCATTATCATCAGTCTCTTCATCATCAGCCTCATTATCATCCATCTCATTCCCATTGCTGTCATCCCCATCATCACCACCGGCATCATACCCAACGTCACCGACTCCTTCGTATTATTGTGCACAAGCGTTAACTACTAGAAACTCAAGGGCCCTTGAGATTTCTATCTATGTATGTATATGTATGGGTGCAAGATTTTGCAGTATAGGCAGACGTCTCACATTCACAGCTCACTGCTCTACCCCCATTTGGTTGCACTGCACTCGATTCACTTGAAAAATAATGTACAGTGAAACCTTGTTGGGTGTGGCGGTTAAGTTCACGATTCATGTTGTCGTGGAAACACTGAATGCTCACCGTGCTCTATAATTTCAAGCAACGAGACTGTATTCAGTTTTTAATTAACTTATAGATAATAACAATTTATTTAAGGACATGAACCTCAAAAAGGTCAGAGTGGAATATTTTACAAGGATTGCCAAATGGGGTGGGGCAAAATGCCATCTGACTACACTATGTAATGTAACAAAATGGAAAAATATGTAATCCTATAGCTATTCTAATTTTTGTTGATACATTATAGTTACTTTAACACCAAATTAATTGAGTGCCAAAATGGTGCGGATAATTTTTTTTTTTCAAAGATTTTTGAATTGATTTTTCGATTTATCAAAATAATTAAGCAAATTGTTGCATCAAGTTGAAGAATATATTACAAAATTTGAAATGAAATTATTCGTAGATAAAAATTAATCATTCTCCAGGTTAAAAGAAACAGCAGAAATATTATTCAAACTAGTAGAGAAATTTCAATCAGGTGAATTAACCTACACATACCTTCACTCGATGTGCTTTTGCTTTAGTGAAAAAATACGTGGAGTGACAGAATTTTCACAATCTACCAAGCACTACATGAAATAATGTTGACAAAAAATTAGATTACTGCAGTGAACGTTTGAGGGTCTACCGGGAGGTGGAAATTAAATTTCGCTATATCGGTCAATTTGCATGGGAGGTACCCGAATGAATGATTTTGATCGTCAGAGCTAATTTATGAAGTTCATGCTCTAAAGTTATAAATTCAATAATACATGGGTTAAGTCAAACATAGGGTATGTTTGAGAGGTATCAGAAGAAGCTTAACCGAATTTTTTAATGTTGTTAAATACCATAAAGCTATAGAGTGAACAAAATTTTCGGTTGTTGTACTCTATTAATTATGAAATAAAGGACAAATATTGAATTTAGGAAAATTTCCCAATGTATATCGTAGGTACCAAAAGGGGCATGGCAATGCAGTTCATTTTCATTCTCAGACACTACCTTAACAAGCCCTTAATATGTACCCAATTTTGACCGATTTTATTGTAACTGTGTAGAAGATGTGATCCTAAGAATACATGGATTAAATCGGTAGTTTCCTATGGTAGTTACCAGAAGGAACAACGTTAGCCAGTCAGCCAATTTCTCAAATTATGCTAAAACTTAGAGATCAAAATTACGAACAAAAAATCAAGTCATTATAGTCTATGCGTTAGAAGTTATAGACAAATATTGGATTTCGGAAAATCCACCAATTTATATGGGGGGTATTAGAAAGTGATAAACACAGACGACTTTCATTCCAAAATAATAACTTACCTATCCCTAACACATACTAAATTTGACTCAATTTGTTGCAATCGACTAGAAGATATGAGCCTAAGAGCACACGTTTTAAGTCTGTTATTTTTATGGGATGTACCAGGAGAAGATCGATTTTTTTTATATTTAATCAAGAATTGTAGACGGAAACAGTGGACAAGAAAGCAGCTGTACGAAGTTTCATAAAGATTTACGGTAGTTATCGTGGCTACCAGCCTGCCAGCCTCCTAATCACACAGATGGATATCACTTAATCAGCTTAAAAAGTGTTGAAACAAATTTGGTCAAAAGATATCTGGTACTTAAGACGTTTTCATCTGGATGTACGATTTTTGCATTTCAAATGGCAAAAGCCCTTAGTGCCGTTTGCCTACGTATGTCAATAACGCGAATGTTCTGGTCTGGGCCTGGTATGTTTTAGTAATTCGACCCATCCTCCACTGATTAGGTAATAACCTCTTATCCTTGATTACGACAAGGTCATCCACTTGAACATTTTCCTTTTGGTATTTCCACCTGTTTCCGCGATGCAACTCCTTTAAGTACACAGATTTCCATCTTTGACAGAAATAATGCGATATGATTTGTAGTCGTTTCCACCTGTTGGCAAGGGATAGATTATAAATAGACATATCTGGCTTTACAGCAGCGAGCATAGGAGTACCAATCAGAAAAGGGTTAGGAGTCAATGGTTAAAAATCAGTAGGGTCATCGCCAGTGGGACTTAATAGTCGAGAATTTAGACAAGATTCGATACAGGCCAATAAAGTCGAAAGTTCTTCAAAAGTGAAATTCATAGTAGATATAAGTTTGCATATAAGACGCGCCTGCAGGTATAAACTACCATTTGAAATTCTGATTGAATGTGTGCTTTAGGGTACTGGTGCTTTGAAGAGATTTCATAAATTCTATCTTGTCCTTTCGAATCAATTCTGCTGCTCAAACAAAATTTGTTCCGTTCTCTGAATACATTCTAGGTCCAGTCAGCGTAGTACGTTTTGGAGGTAGCGCTGTCATAATCTGGTTTTAGGTTTCCTTTTTGTAGAGCCAACAAATTTTGCACCTATAGATCAACTATACAAGAGTTTTGAGTTTAAAAATTCAAAATTCTTATCTCAAAATACGAATTAGCAACAGATTTCTCCCGCGGGCTGTTATTTTGTGAATTGATTCAACTAACAATTGAGTCAATCAAGCTGAATATGGTAAAATGACTGGATGATAGAAAACAATTCCTCTCGTATTGGCAAAAGCTGGCCGAATCGGCGATTATTTCCTTCGATCCAGTTATCGAAGTACAGATCCGAATTAAGAGTTTGGTGGTAGCTCAGCTGGCTTCGCCATTGTTTGCTCTGTCCATGATTCGATCACGATCGTTTAAAATTAACGCTGTCAGAAATGGCCCACTGTTCATCAGCAGTCACCATCCGCTTCAGAAATGGGTCAATTTTGTTGCGTTTCAGCAGCGTTCCAGATATCGACAATCGGTCCATGAGTTTTTTTGTGTTAGCTCGTGTGGCACCCAAACATAGAGCTTGTTTTTATATATAGTTTTATACAAGTGGTTCCAAATGGTTCCTCGTGCAATCTTTAGCACCTGGGTAATCGGAACGGTGTTTGCATGACGGTTGGACGATTTCCATTATTCTATGGACATTTTCAACAACTGACGTCCGAGAAGTTGGTATCAAAATTACCGGTATGGAATCGATTAAACCATAAACATTATGGACATTTTCAGCCAAATGGCTTGCATTTTTGGTTTTTGGAAGAAAAACTGTAAAATATAGCGAATTTTCTTTTTGCAGATGTCCATTTCTCAAAATTATTCGTTACTTAGCATCACTAATTCTGCTAAATTCACCAATTTATGTTGGAGATACCAGAAGAATATGTTTTTCGGTCTCAGAAACTAATTCATTAAACCCAAATTTGTCTGAGTTCCGAAAGTAAGATATGAAGCTAAAAGTATATGTGGTAAATCGGTCATTTATATGCTGGGTGCTAGGCGTAGTTAATTAGTTGACCTTTCTCAAGTTTTACAGACAATTATGAGTCAATACAATGAACAAAAAACTTATGGTAGTGCAGTCTGTCATTTGTAAATTACAGGAAGACGGTTGAATTTCGGAAAATCGGACAATTTGTTTGGGTATTGTCAGAAGGAATGGGTCGATATAGCCCATTTACTATTATGTGTGCAACTAATTTCCCGCTCTTTGTCAATAGATGGCACCAACTATAAATGCCATAACCTAAACGTCATGAGCCAAGCTTAGGCATATGGTAAACATAATTCCTCGACACTACAGTGATTTTCTTTTGACGTCATATTATTTTGGTTGTGTGAATAAGTATGATTTTGCGCCAAATAATCGTCATATGCGGAAAGTATTGATTTTCTTCTTTCAATCGAAGAAGACGACGGCTGAAGCTCATCGAGAGTTTCAAAACGTTTACGGAAATGCTACTTTAAATCATACAACGTGTCAAGATTACGATTTTGATGTTGATGACCGTTCGAGTGAAGGAAGACGAAACACCTTCAAAGATACTGAATTGAGGTGTCAAACGCAGGTAGAGCTTGCTTCGGTATTAGGAGTTACCTGCCAAGCCATTTCCAAGCGATTGCATAAGTTGGGAATGAGTCAAAAGAATGAGCTTGAGTTCGTTATGAGTTGAAGCCATCTTTATCATGCTCCTATGTCGTCGCCTCCGCCAAATATTCATGATGCGAAGATTATGATCTGTATATGGTGGGACCAGGTCGGTTATTAAGAGATATTTGAAAACAAGCGAAACCATAACTGGGGATCGGTGTCGACTTCAATTAATGCAATTGAGCCGAGCTCTGCGCGAGAAACGGCAACAATAATGAGTTTTCAGCATGACAAAGCTCGGCCTCACGTAGTCAAGCCCGTAAAAACTGACCTGAAAACGCTAACAGGAAGTCTTATCCTATCCGTAATATTCTCCAGATATAGCACCGTCCGATTATCACTTCCATTCCATTTGGTGGCACACGGTCTGGCTAACTAGCAGTTCCACTCATATGATGAACATTTGTACTGCGATGGAATTCGAGATTTGCCAAAAAAAAGGGAACAAAAGGGCAATACTTTCAATGAATCATTTGTAAACATGTTTTTATAATAAAAATGCATTTTTACAAAAAAAAAAAAAACGAGAACTTAGTTGCGCACGTAATACCGTATATCCGTGAACCACATTTGCAAAATTTACTATGTACTTCAAACTCTTCCTTCAGGTTGTTACATTTGTGATGTATCAATTGATGTATACGTTCATTTCTACTTGTGAACGTATAAAAAAGGTTGCCAAATGGCTCAAAACGTAAATTATTTAAAAAGTGGTTTAAGTACTGTAGCACCTGCCTGCCTGCTTCATATTGTTATGGAGAGTAATTCAAATTATCACTAGATATGGGAGCGTGTCAAAAGTTACACTTAATCCAACATAAAGTTTCGACTTTAATCGTTTTCAGTGAAAATTTATATATCGTGTGATTACAATACATAACTTCGCAATGTATGTGGTCCCTTAGATAAGTAATATAAGTGTGATTTGGGGTGGTACATTCCCGTGATTATAAACTAACATTCAATTAAGTATAAATAGCTTACTGGATTAAAAAGTCCATTCTAATTTTATTGTGGAAAATTTATGTACTACTAAAGAGATATTGCAAATTGTAAAAGCTTGTAACTGTTGCATTTCGATTCAAGATATTTAGGTCGTCGAAGCATCTTCGCTACCTTAGAAAGAATTTTCGACACAAATATATACGGAGTACTAGATCATAAATTTCGTCATACCAAGACATACCTTAGACAACTTTTATGTCTAAGGCAGCTGGAGTTACATTTACTATTCCCAAAGTCGTCAATTAGGGTTTTTTAATTTTGAATAATTTTTCTACTGTTATTTAAATATTACTGTTTTAGTGTAGGAGTATGTTGATAAATCAAAATTCTTTCGCTTTATTCAGCCCCAAAATGGTATTAACATTTGGTAGAATGGTTCAGGATTTTGTAATCGAGCTAATCTATAACATATAAACAACAATGACATTGTTTCTTATTATTTTATTGGCTGACATCAATTGGATTTAGTGCGAATCCATCTATCTAGCTCTTGAAAAGAAAAAAGGATTTCACTGGTCATTTAGATAAGATTTTTGATACGTCAGAATCTACACTTTATTGCGTTGCCAGAGATTTTATGTGGAATCCTGCCGGGTTCATGAAAATGGAACACCTGTTCGGAAAGATGTTTTTGTGTGCAAACGTTTGAGTGGCGCTGTCGATTCGGTGCTCCTATTGTGAATTTCAATGTTCGATTCATACAAAAGAGACACTTTAATCCTCTTTCCTTGGAACTTTTTTAGAACAAATTATGCAAATTCTCGTTTTCGTAGAAATTGTTATGACTGTAACCAGTTTTGTCGTTTGGCGAATTACCATTGTGATGTCGAAATGATAGGGTTTTGTATAATCAGATATTTGAATTAAATATTGATGTTGCTACCACGTCTTCACTCTATTTTACTACTAATATATTGTTGTCTTTTGTTTATTAGTTGATGATTTTCGTAGCGGATTTCTTCTTTTGTTTTTTTTTTTTTTTTTGTTATTGATGAATATATCTTATTGCTTAATCCGTCAAAGCTCTGTGCTCTTGTTGTCTTTAAGACATGGAGATTCAACCCTTACATTCGGTGGAAGGAGAGGGTAAATGAATGGCATTTGGGCGTTAGGATAAAAATAAATATATTTTCTTCTTTCCAAAATAAGTTAACGACATGCATATACTCTGCTTGTGATATAGGGCGTAATGGTTTAGTGCTGCGGAAGATATCGCGTTCAAAAATAAAAGGCGGCCTAAGCAACTCCTTTTTACAATCATGCAAATTATTTTATCTTTTCGCATGTCCGACATCATTGTAGTATTACAATTCCAATGCATTGATTATGGATTATCCAATATTTGTTGGTTTTTGTTTTGTGAACATCCTGTTTGCAGTGAATGCACAAGAAAATATCACAAACAGTAAGGTAAGGAGACCTTGGTGGCTAACAGAATGTGGAGTTTAGTCAACTCGCAGTTTCACTGCGATTCTGTCATTACAGAATTGGATATGTGACAAGTTCGAACTACAACCTGAAGTTCTGGAATGAAAAAACTTTTTTAACGTCTTTTAGCACAAATTTGTTATCAATATTCATCGGCCAGCATGTTGTTATAACGGCTTGATTTATTTAATGTTTGTTTTTCCGTCAATTAACTTGGGAAAAGTATTTGTTATAACAGCGCCGACTATGAAGGTTACTTGTTTGAGGCACTAGCGATGGCATTGCAATGAAAGAAAAATAATTTCTCTTAAAATCAACGTTCTTTTTTTAGTGAAGAATTGATTTTGATTAAATTAGGCGTTTTGACTTGGTTCTACTTGTTTAGGGTAAGCAAGTATTACCATAAGGTGATCTTAGGAATACAAGTGATTTTAAGGGCCAGTGGTACCATTTTATGGCCTTCTTACCCTTTTTTTGTCCCTAAAAGCAGGAATTGAAAACGTCCTGTTTTCTCGTTTAGACTGTAAATGGAACGTGGGCAGAAATTTTCGCGTTTCTGGCTATATTCGTTTGCACCGGGCGATAATATCGGGTTTGACTGTATTTGACGGGTTTATACAGTCAAAATAAAAATAAAAGTGACACACTGGGCGCGCACAAACAGTAGAAGTTATTGTCATGAACTTGATGGTGTACTCGTATGCGCACAATGAAGAGGAAAGAGAAGAGTTTAAGCGCAACCTGTCATCTACAGGGTGGCGCAATATATCGTGTATATTTAAAAAATAGATTAATAAATAAACAGGTATGGTTAAAATAAATCTAAGGCATTGTAGAGTAATAAATGGAGTTTATTTTTTAAAATAACATCATCTAAATGGTGACCTTCTCTACGACGGCACTCCTCTAACCGCAAACGAAAATTATTGAAAACTTTCTTCAGTAATACTGGTGTAATGGCTGCCATTTCACCACGGATATTCTCCTTGAGCTGAACGATGTTTCTTGGATTATTACTGTAGACTTTGTGTTTGGGGTATCCCCACAAAAAAAGTCAAGAGGCGTCAAGTTTGGACTACGTGGGGGTCATGGGATATCACTTCTTTTCGAAATCAGTCTGCCAGGAAACATCTGCTTCACCACTGCCATGGCGTCATTTGATGTGTGACAGGTAGCTTCATCTTGTTGGAACCAAGTTCTGGAATTCACTATTCTTGAGCTTTCAATTTCTGGAGCCAAAAATCCGTCCAACATCTCAACATAGCGTTCCGTATTAACCATGACGTTTTGGCCCCGTGCATTTTCGAAGAAAAAAAGGACCAATTATTGCTCTGCCAGAGATTGCTGCCCATACTGTCACTTTAGGACTATGCAATGGTTTATGGTGTTTGATTTTGGGATTTTCACTGTTCCAGTAATGACAATTTTGACGGTTTACGAACCCATTCATAAGGAAATGAGCCTCGTCAGAGAAAAAGATATTGTGAAAATTGAAAAATCGATTAGGCATTTCATTAGCAAATGCGAGCCTTGCTATGAAGTCAGACTCTTTCAATTCTTGTATTAATTGCAGCTTATATGGATGCAGTTTAAGATCCAATGTTAAAATTCGTTGCAAACTTCGTCGCGATAATTGTAAAACAGACGATCTCTTGGGAGTCAACATTTGTGGATTTCCTCGTACTGACTCCATAACTCTCTCAACATTGTCTTCGGTCCTACATGTTCTTGGGCGACCATTTGCTTGTGGTTTAAATGTTGAATCGGTCTCTTCAAAACGCTTTACCCATATTTTAATTAAATTAGCACTCGGAGCACTCCATATTCAGCACAATATAGTCGCCTAGTAGCAATATATGAACGAGAGTTCTCGTAAAATGCGCGCACGCAAAATGCGCGACGCTTCCCGTCGAAGTGATTCATAGCGACTAAAACTCCATGAGCCCGCCAACTCAACGATGTAGGCGCCCCCCCCGTCCGCGCCTTTTCTACCCCGCAAAAAAAGATGATACAATATGCACATTCTATTGCGCCACCCTGTATTTTGTTTACGTCACTCGATTTGCACAGGTCATCCCAAGTGTGATTTGCGAATCGATTTGATTAAGTAATCGTGCATATCAATGGCATATACCATTTGAAGATGGTCGGTATGCAATGGATGATTTCCATAGCTCTGGTCAACCAATAACGTATTCAACAGAAGTTAGCATCTCTAAAGTGCAGAAAATGGTGGCTGAAAATCATTTAAGTTTAAGAGAGATGGCCGCTGAACTTTATGCGTGAGACATTTTGCACGATTGTTTGGATATGAAACGCATTGCCGCTGGAGTAGCATCGAAGGAAATACATTTTCTTCCAAAAATCAGTTGAGTCAAATCCCAATCAATAATTCTCATATTCATAAAACGCATAGCAACTGGTAATGAGACATGATATTGGCATTCAAATTTGTCAAATTTGTCAAACGATGTTAAGAAAGCCATGTCAAATTCGATTAAAAGCCAAATATATAGCCAATAATATTGTATGTTTTCTATGATTATGGCGTCATTGTGCACTGGGAATTCTCGGAAGAAGGTCTGACGATAAATGAAGAATATCATCAGGGCATCATGCGGCGGTTTAGAGAGCAAATTCGAATTCCAGATTTGCAGGAATAAACTCATAGATTTTACACCACGCTAACACGTCATCTCCTAAAGCATTCGTTGTTCACGAACTTCTGGTTAGAACAAAACAAATTTAAACAGGCAACCATCACATACACCTGGTATGGCTTCAGCTGATTTTTTTCTCTCCAAAACTGAAATCATCACTTCGAGCGATTCCTTTTAAGTCGACAGAAAATATAAAAGAGAATACACATTTAGGAAACCACTTGGTGATTGCATTATTTGTTGGCGTACATTTTTCGTCAGAATTTATTACGATGAACATAAATATGCATCAGGTATGGTTATTTAGCTTTCATATAATGTTATGTTATATTAATATTAAACATTCATTTAACATACAGATGCTGTTGGTCAAATTTCGTTAAGAAACACTAACATTGTTTAAATCTCTTCGCATGATAGAAACTTTTATAATGATTTTATTTGCCTTTTTGTATAAACAATAAATATGGCTCTGTGTTTTAAAAATCATGGTCGTTTTCAGAATTTTCCACTTTGTCGTAGCTGACTTTGCATTTACGTCAGAGTTGGGCGCTGTTCCCCGTAGCTGAACACAACATTTATATTCGGATTTTATTTACGGTTTGAGACTAAGTGCTTTTTTATAATAAGACGTTCATAGGTGCACAACAGAAGTTGTATTTATATTTCCTCTTGGAGTGCTGGTGTTAAATTTAGTAACATAAGAATGCATGTTTTTGCCTTAGAGTCAAGATGAAATTTAATAGTTTGCTTTCATTTGCTTTTGCCCCCTCTTGTAATCTTACCAGTTTGCTGTCTACAAATTATTAGAAAATATTAATTGCAAACAGAAGACACTGTTGGCAGCAACATATGCCAAAGGTCCGATACGAAAACAATTCGGTTGGGGGTACTACCATCTGCGCTTTGCAATCTACGTTTTTCTCCTTAAATTTTTAGTTGATTCTTAGATAAAATTGTTGGCTTAAACTTAAAGTTTAAGAAGCTGTTTATTATTATGTTTTTGCTTGCTGTATCTTCAATAATATCTTCATTAGCTCCATCTAAACTGGTATAGTATTCGCATCTACTTATTTTTGCTCCAAGATGTTGGAGTACACAGTGTATTGAAGCCGCGATGGAAAAAGATAATCTTATTTGCTGAAAGTTTTTTAATACCAGACAAATATGTTCTCAGCTGCAAAGCCGTGATGTAAAAGAAGTCAGCGAAAGTATTCATAATAGAGAAGGTGATAAAAAGTATTTTTGTAAAATTCCCTGATCCATTAAATTTAAAAACCTCAATTAACAGTTTAGGTTGTTTAAAGTTCTGCATAGCAAAACCAGCATCATCAGGCTTCACAATTTTCTGCAATGAAAAATAGCACAAAATATGTATTAAATGCTGCATCCTCAAAAGATTCATAAATATGCAACTTCAAGAGCAGAATTCAAAATAATACACAACAAAGCGCAGAGAGCAAAGAGAAAAATTCATCTTCTCTGTTCGTAGCATATAAAATGTATAATGAAAAAAACTACGTTTAAAACCTCACAATATTCAACAAAATCCAAGATTTAACATCAGCACAAAAGGCAGTTCGCGTAGCAAGATTAATTGCTTTCGAAAAGCGATTATACCTATCGGTATGAATTGTGTTGAATTTGCCAGTTATATTTTGCACTCATCGACACTAAGCCAGAGTCCTCTGCGCCACCTAAAAGAAATAAATTCGGCAAAATTTAGCAAAGGATCTCCATTCGATAGAACCAGCCAACACATGTTGTCATTCAATATATGTTATATAACCAGTCAAGATTTCCTGGTTCAAGGCAAGCCCGTCACATTGTAACGACGCGCTACCTATAACCAGCCGTACTCAATCGGAATTGGGGGTGTTCTTTCTCCTTGGTTATAGACCGAAGCGCCAAACCTAAGATTTAAAATTTAGGTAGCTAGATAAGAAAATGTTCTCGTGTCATTTAAGAAATTAAAATAAGAGAAAGCTAAACAAGTTAAAGTCCCATAACTAATATAGATTTATTAAACTAGTGTGGCAATGAGTAACAACTAATCATAACCAAACTATCCATGTTGAACAATAAAAAAAATTAATAATATTAATAATAATAATGATAATGATAAAAATAATAAAGTAAAAAAAAATTACTAAGACAAATTCGTATAAATATATACTGATTCTATTATATTGATCGTATTAATGCCATTATATTTTGGAAAGAAAATGAGAAAAAAAAAACACCGTAATACTAATTTTGCTATTGAATAAACAAAAGTAAGGTCGGTTAAAATAGTCATTTTTCGTATTAAAACACTGCTTAAATTTCGAACAACAAACTCTTTAACAATCCACCACACTTGTAGCAAAAATTACATGATTCAAATGCAATTTAAATATGCAGTGGAACTCGAATAACGATTTCTTAATAAGTTAAATACATATTAGAAAACCTCACTATGTGTAAGTCCAGCGCTGATTTCAGGCCTGATGTCGCAGGATTTTGATGTTTTCATAGCTATTTTGAAATATTAATCTTATTAGATCCACTGCTTTTTACCTTTCCTGCTAGAAGGTTAGTATCTCATTCAAAAGAATATGAAATTTTTCTTTTCAACTAATTTTTACCGACCTTTAGATTTGAAAATCTGTCTTAATTACGAACAACACAAAGATTGGAAAATATTAAACAGATAAAAATTAAGATTAAATTATAAAAAAAAACAAAAGAATTAATTTTGTCCGTTATGTTCGTTAAGAAAAAGATTGTCCAAATTTTCAGTTATTTCCATTAAAAAAAATTACGTAGGGAATGATTTTTCTACAATTTCTCATATTTCGTTGGATATTCAGATTTTCTCCTGAAAAATTCATAGTTCTTCTGCCCGTGAATTTAATTATACCAATTTTGTTCTGAATTGGGGTATCTTGTTCCCGATTTGCAATTGAAGAAACGTATTTAATTCACCATTTAAAATTCCAACAAGGTCAACCACCAAACTTCGGAGAAGCTGTATCGGCCTACCCGTTTTGATTGAGAAATGTCCCCAAATTCAACTTTTTCTGTAAGTCCTAATTAACAGACCGCAGCGATCTAAATTTTTGTAGATTGCATTCATTTATAATGCCGGTGAAAACTTGCAAAAACCGATCGATCAACCACGCCTCTTCTCGTATCTCCCATACGATATAGTCACAGCTTTTTCTCGTACATCATGAGCTTGGTAAAACAAGTGTTCTAAATGAAAATGGAGGAAATATCCATCCCATTTCTGAAATCTCGCATACAAAGTTATTATTTAAATTTTTAGCAATTTTATAACATTACTATGCTTGGTAAAATTTATAAAATTTACCTGATAACCAGCCTCTGTCATTTTTCTAACTGCCAATATTGCATAATCTAACCTAAATATATATAAACTCAGACTTTGTCCTCCCTTAATTGTATTGAATTCATTAGAAATTTGGGGTTTCTCTGCAATTTCTAGGAGGACGAAATCAGAAATTTTTAATTTACTTCTTTTATTGCACTCTAATCCAAATCATATTTTTTTGTAAGAACCAAACAATTTAGTACGTCCTTCCGGCATCAGTTACAATTCCGCACCAACGCAAAGTGGCGTCGGGTGGAGCTACATATGTATACATATATACTCGTAAGTCAGTTTAACTGACATTCGTAAATACTACAGAATACAACAGTAAGATGCTGCATACCAAAAAGTGATGTGACATCACATTCTTTCTTGTGGACTTAAGACTTAGAAACTTATTAATCTGTCCTTGTAGATTTGCTATGCAATTTATGTTATAGGCATTTATTTCAGATTTTATTTGATTTGTAAGATTTGTTTAACAACAATTTCTAATAAATAAATTGTTAAAAAAAAAAGTTGTTACTTGCTTCAAGGTTATGGCCAAAACCAATTATATTGCGAATATTGATTTCACTGTTTCACAAAAAATAAACAAAATCATAGTTAAATAAAATTCTTTTAAACCAAAAACTGCTCAGCACGAAACCAGCTCAAATATGTATATTGGCACGAATATTGTTTCTTAACCACATGCAACTTAAATAAAATATGAAATATTGTATGTACGGGGGATTTTAAATGAATATATTATTTATTTATTTTTGGTAACTGAAAAATAGCACACACAATTAAATGATTTGGTACCAAAAATGTATGCACAAATGTACGAGTATACAAAAAAAAAAAAAAAAAAAGAAACATTAAACAAAGCATTAACCCTTTTGTTGTGTTTGATTCAATGCTTTGTGTTTTTTTTTTAAATATATTTTTGGTAATTTATATCATAACAAATTTTGTACGGAAGACAATGGTGGTTTTTCATTATGAATTATAATATTTTTTTGTCTGCAAGATTTTCCGGATTGGTGGTTAATCTGCAAACTCATACATTATTGATTGTTTTAAAGAATGGATGTTGATACTAAAAAACTAGACTTTAAATATGTTGTTTTTACATCCGCTACCATAAGATGGTTACAATTCCGTTTATACTAACTAAAAACTAACTAAAAATATTCATCACTGAACCCACAAGTTACATATTCCCGACTGTCGTTGAAATCTGTGTCGATCTATGCCCTCCGTTCGTCCACTTGTTCGTTCAAAAAGCGATAGATGTCGCACCGCTTCAGCTAGGGGGCTGATATCTTGGAGCAATGATAGTTCATAGTTATAGAGTATACGAGTATATTCGAAATTAGACAACATCGCCCTGGGTGAGAAAAATATGCTCATACAAGCACAAAACTCGCTTTGTTACATTGACATTTTTCAGAAATTTAAAAGAGAGTGGGCATTTACGAAATGAAATAGATGCTGGGAAACCCTGGCCTCAATTGTGGGTGTGGTTAATATAAATTACTGAAAAACTTCAATTTTTTGGTGGAATAGACGAATACATAGTTGACATACATATAAAAAAATCCCTTCCATAAATGAAACATGGAGGATCTTCTCACAATCAGTGAACTTACGTGCATTATATTTTTAGACTCACTCAACGATGAGATATATTATATCTAAAAAGTAACAGGAGTTTTTAATACAAATTATGCCCGTTTTTCGAATCTCAAAAATATCATTTTATTGACAGTACAATGACAGATGGCTATGCAAATTTTCACAGTATATTTTTACTCACCCATGGATAATCTAAACTAAAATGTTTATCGTTTCTCAAAAAAACTGTTTGTAATTTGGAAACAGAGCTTTCAATCTTCTTCTGACCTCCGATGAAGATTTATACCAACGATACACTTTAAACAAAATCAGGAAACTCTAGAAAAATCGCAAGAACACAACACAAATCGTAAAAAGTAGAATACGGCTAAGTTAAATATTAAATGTTAGTGAACTCACCTATCGCGGAGATGATGTTATTTTGCAAATTCATTAAAAGACAGTGTGGAAAAAAACCATTTGCTTGTATGGGCTTCATTTAGCACAGTTAAAATGATTCGATTTAAGTCTATTATGCGACGTTTTGTGTGATAAAGTCCTGCTATTTTGCAGGTATCCCTCAGGTCTCTCTCATAGAAATCATTGCCCCTGGTGGCTATAAGATAAATCTCTTAACCAAGATCTTGGAGTCTTATCGTGTCACTATCGACGTGTGTGGCCAATGACTGTCTTAATGAAACATAATTTCTCTCCCACTGGCGAAAGCAGGACGCTTCTGAACGATTGTTTCTTTCACAAGTTCCAATTACTGGCGTTATAAATCTGAGTTAATAGTTTGGCAGTAGTGTAGCATCTCACAATAAATAATTTCCTGCCAATCGCATCAAACAGATAGCAAAATCTTCCTGAACATCAATACTGGCTTGGCCATCGTTTGCGCTGGCTAATCGCGACTCGACAACAACCGTTTGTGCTTGACATTGTCATAAGTGGTCCACTTTTCATTCACCATTCGATTTTGTTGCGATTCAGCAACGATCCACTGATGGAAATTTGCTTTTTGAGATTTTTTATTTCAACTCATGTGGCATCCGTACATCGAGCTTCTAGTTGTATCCAACCTTTTCCGAGTGGTATCAAACGTTTTTTTTTTTTTTTTTTTTGGTGCAATATTTAGTTCCTGGACAATCTAAACAGAGAGTGGTGCATCTTTAACGACAGAATTATCGGAAAGGAATCGACAAAACCAAAATTGTGCATGATATGGTACTACAGTATCTGTAGTTTTTGACATTTTCAGCCACATGGCTGAAAAAATCGAAAAAAAAAATTGTAAAATATGCGATAGTTTCTCTTTCCTGGTGTCTATCTTTAACGCGCTTAAACAATACTGAGTCGAAAATTTACAAAACTTCCTTAATAGTACGGATTCTTTTCTTCCTAACGCCATTTAGCGTATTTGTCGACAAAATTGTCGGAAAGGAATCGATGTAACCAAAGTTATGCACGATACGCTACTACAAAGTTAGGACCATAAACGATTTTGACATTTTCAGACACATGACTTGAATTTTTGACTTTATCGAAGAAAAATTGTGAAATAAGCAATAGTTTATTTTTGCTAGTGTTCATCTTTAATGCACTTAAACAATATTTAGTTAAAAAATCACAAAACTTCTGGGAAGTATGGAATCTATTCTTGCTAATGCCATCTAGCGTAATCATATCGCACTGATACGACGCCAGATTACTAAATCCATCTATCGGAAATGTAATGAGTTTCGTTTTTCTTCTATTGTTCGTTAGTACCTTATTCCGCTCGGTCAAACTGTCAATAACATATGTATATCAGCTAACTGTTATGCGTCGTTTGCGTGAAGCTATTCTCAAAACGGATCGAGGACCTTAATTTTTGCACCACGATAATGCGCCATTTCACATTAGATTGCTTCTTGGTGAGTTTCTTGCAAAATTTCAATCAATATCTACTTTGTAATGTGTACATTTTGGTTTTTTCCTAAACTCAAAAGCTCTCCGATTGGATTAGATTGAAAATATTGAATATGAATCGCTGCACATTCTGAAGTTCTCACTTAAAGGGCACTATTCGGCATGCTTTCGAGGATTGGAGAAAACGTCGGCATATGTGTATTATGCTAGGAAGAATATTTTGAGAGCGATGAAGTAGATTTGAAGAGATAAATAGTTTTTTTTTTTTTTTTTTGAACAAGTGGAAACTAAGAAACTACAAAGCAAACAAATATCTGGCAGTGTTGATACGTGTTATGCATGTGGATGAAAAATCGGTCCATTATTGGACATCGATAGAATAACTGAATTGGATGGATTTTTTTTCAACAATTGTTGCATTTATTCGCTGCTCAAAAGCGCTGTTAGGCTACAGAAAATGTACACGGGAACGAGTCATTATTGGGCAGATATTTATTGACAGACCGTCCTACCCAGGGTGTATTTATTGAACAATGCTACAAAAATATGATACTTCGATGGAAAAAATAACGTTTTTTAACACATCCCTTTACAGGGTTAACATTAGAGTTATAAGTGTAGGTGCAGTAAGACAAAATTTGTCATGTAGTCGTACAGTAAAAATAATTTTAAAATGTCAGTATAAAAAAAATATATGGATTTTCTTTAAATCAATCAATATTTATAAGAGACTAGCTGACCCGGCAAACGTTGTTTTGCCTTCAAAATGTTAATGTGGTAAAAAAAAAATTAATTGCAAAAATGTCATCTCCAACGCCATCTATCACTTCAAATAAAACCTTTTAAACCTTCCGGAATACTCTACCAATAATTTAAGACCAAAATGAGCCAAATCGGTCCAACCGTTCTCGAGCTTTAGCGAGACTAACGCACAGCAATTGATTTTTATATACATAGAGATACCATTTTCAATTTCCGATCATTATTTGACAAAACGTTAGACTGAAGTAAGTATTAACAAGTTTTGCGTAAATTTGCGTTAATTATCACATCTGCCTGCCAGCTATAAAAAGGATTTAGGTCAATCGGCATACAAATTTATTATTGAAACATATTAACTAAAAGATATTTGGTATTTTAAACGCGTCTTATTATTAAAATATCTCAGCCAGTCGTTAGATGAATGTATTAAAACTTAGTTGGATAGCCAACTTATTGGAATGGTCTGTTTTGCAAAATAGTGTGTCAAGAAAAGGAATTTGACAGACACAGCGAAATATTGGCGCATACTTGAGGCAACTATATTTTAATGTAATAATCAAGAGGCGATAAATCGAAAGATCTTGGGGGCCAACTTACAGACCCTAATCGAAACCATTGTTTCACGAGCAGTGTGGCATGTTGCACTGTCTTGATGAAACCACATGTCAACCAAGTTCGGGGCAAAATAAAATCGCGTATCACGGCTCGGTATCGTTCGCCGTTGACGGCAACATTTCTTCCACGGTCGTCTTTGAAGAAAAATGGACCGATGATGTCACCAGTCCCTAAACCACACCATACTGTCGTTTCTTCGGGATGCATCGGTAATTCATATATGGCATGTGGCTGTTCATCACTCCAGATGCGACAGTTTTGCTTGTTTACGTATCCGTTCAGCAAGAAATTAGCCTAATTGCTGAACACAATTTTCCGATAAAACAGCGGATTTTCATTGAGCTTTTGTAAGGCCCATTCACCAAAAATTAGACGTTGTGGTGGGTCATTCGTCATTCTATGACGAAATGGCAGAGTATACTGTACACTTTTCACCAGTGCTGCCAAACTGAAAAACTTAAATCTTAAAAAAATCACCCTATACAGCATTAACTTTGCTCAAATATGTTTTTCCATAAGGCAAGCAAATGAAACAATATAGAGACTTTGCCCCGTTTAAATCCCAGACTGAGACTGAAAAGAGCCAATGAAAAGCTGCACATGCACATACAAACTATGAACAAATATATATGTATAAGTGACAGTCTAATAGACGAAGCAAAATGGTCCAATCACCTTAAAAAGGATGGAAGAAAAAGTAAGCTAATTGATTTCCTTTCATCCATTGCCAGATACGATATAATGAACGCTATGACACAGTCTGCCGTATGAAATGATTAATTTGTAGGCTTTGCGATTCGTTTCGTTGGCAGCAGCGGTGGTAGGCACGTGTTGGATGAGAACGTGCTACTCTCCCATACTACAATTTAACCTTAATGCTAGTTGGCTTATCGTATTTCAATTAACTGCAATACATTATAGCGTGCTTTTCAATATATCATCACTCAACAAGTTCGTACTCATCAGATCAATACGATGAGGTATGAACTTTTTGAGTGATTGATATATTGAACTGATGATTTAACTAAAAAATGTATTGCTGTGTTTTTGTTATGCTTCACTGATTTATTAAGTTTGATAGGAAAAAGCAGCACGTCGGACAAAAAATAAGGCAGAAGTTGTACACAAAATTACCACGAGTTTGCAAAGTGAGCCTTTATAGAATACTAGAGGGCCCGTCGTGCGTTGCAGCTCATAGGATAAAAACGTCTTCTGTAATTATATAATGCTCAATTACATACCTAAATATATAATATAGGTTGAATTATCATGGCTTTTGTTCAATAGGATAACATAGATTTATGCTTAACCTTTTCCTTATGTAATCTTGATTTGCCAATAATTCAATATTATTGAAATTTTAAAAATAAGCCATTCCTAGGGTTATTTCTTCTTTATTAATAGCAAATGTACAAAATTTCATATATTTGTTCCTAACAGCTTATGAGGTCGCTTAAATCTTTCCGTTGATCCAGGTTGATCCACGCTTTTTTCACCAATCATAACATAACTCATGGCAATTTCGTGATTGACAACAGTCGGTCGGAGTGGCCACGATATCGATTTTTTGCTTTTTGTTAGGATACGTGGCTTTCTGAATCTATAACACATGATCAAATCCTGGGTTCATATTTCTGATAGCTCATGAGATAAGGCAATTTAAATCATTAGGTTGTGTGGGCGGCCAAACAAAATGTTGAATTGTGCGGGCGGTGCCACTTTCTTTTTCGAATCTTAACATGACAATTTCGTCGTTGGTAGTAACATACTGCTACATTTTTATAATGGTCGATCGGTTACTTTAAAAATCATAAGAGAATCTTTGAAAAGGAGCGGTCATAGACCACTATTCACTCAAACATTTCCTTTTTATGCCAATAACTTATGTGCCAAATCTCGTCGGTATACCTCAAATAGTTCATTATATATAGCCGTTAAAAATCTTCATTTGCATGGGCGGTGCCACGCTTCTTTGTTGTTGTATATGACATGATATGGAATGTGACAATCTTGTAATTGATAATGACGTATTATTAAGTTTTCATAACGTTCGGTTGTTTAGTATGGCTACCACAAGCGAGTCTTAATAAGGACAACACCCTTTTTTGCTCAAACATACACATATGGTCAAAAAAATAAGTACACCTGCTTTTTTTTACTTTATGTTTAATTTTAGTTACTTTAACGGAAAGTAAACATTGCAATTCTTTTTATTTAAATAACTTTAATATGATAATGCCTTTAAAAGTAAACACAAAACTGGGGCTTCCCTTTTGTTTTCATTGTGAGTTGGTTTTGTTCAGGTATGACTTCAGTTCTTTAATATTTTCTGAGTCTGCTGTAGTCTTTTTGGAAAGGCTAGTTTTCTTACTGTTGTTTATCGTTATTCATAACAAAATATTTTGTTGAAGAAAATCAGCCAATGGTCGAAAAAGTCATTGTTCTCCGGGGGAGAGAAAAATTGTTTCAAGACCAAGAGAAAGTGGCCAAAGTCTTCGTTCTATAGCAGAAACTATGAATCGGTCGCTATTTTTTGTACGAAATGCTTTAAAGCCTAAGAAGTCCGTTGAAGCTCGCGAAAGACCCAAAAAAACTTCAAAAATAACAGATATCCGCATTGTAACATTTGCGACGAAGGACCCGTTTGTGTTTTCAAGAGCGATTTCAGCAGAAATTGGAAATGTAATTTCATGGCGAACGGCTCGTCGTAGACTACAAGAAACTCATTTACCAGGACGGATATCAAGGAGAGTTTCTTTGCTTAGACAAAAAAAAAAAAAAAAAAATAAATAAATAAATAAAAAAAAATAAATAAAGGCTAGATTGACGTTTGCAAGAAGTCATTCGAACTAGTCCAGAGGAGACGGTAACAAAAAAATGGCGAAACATTTTGTGAAGCGATGAAACAAAAATAAATGTATTTGGAAACGACTGTGCCTGGAATGTTCGATGACCTAAGGGTAAGGAATTCCATGTTCGCTTTACAAAGAAGATGGTCAATCACGCGGGCGGCAATATTATGGTCTGGGGTTGTTTCTCATGGTATGGTGTCGGTCCACTACATTGAATTACCGACACTATGACCAAATTCCACTACAAAGATATCTTGTAAAAGATATCTTCTAAGTTGGCAAAGGATTGGTTCCAAGATAATAATGTTGCCCTTCTTGACTGGCCAAGTCAATCTCCGGACTTAAATCCAATCGAAAATCTTTGGGGAAACAAAGAATTGAAGAATTGAAAGAATTGAAGAGTTGAAACAAATAATTGGAAAGGAGGTTTTTAAAAATAAGGATCAGTTATAGAATTTTGTTCAAAAAACTTGGTATGAAATACCAGTAGAAACCTGCAGGAAACTTATTGCCAGCATGCTAAAAAGAGTCAACAAAATAATTGAAAACAAAGGTGGATATACTGACTTTTAACGAAACTTAGCCAATTTAGCAGAAAAAATTTGTTTTTTTTACTTTTTTGCTTGTTTCAACTAAATGTATCTATTATTTTGTCCAATGTTTTTGATTAACATCTTACTTTTTGAAAAATACTGGATTTAGTTTTTTGTTTTTTTGATATTGTTTTCGTATTTATTTTATTTCTAACGTTATAACAAAAGAAATTAGTACTTATTTTTTATTTTAATTTAAACAAATTTTCGTCTGCGAGCCTTTAACAAAAATATATAGGGTGTACTTACTATTTTGACCATTTTCATTTTTCTCAAAAAATATTTATTTTATTCATCAATTTCAATTTTATGTCCTTCAAAGTAGTCCCCCTCAGATATAGTAGTACACTTGTGCCAGTGTTTTTTTTCCAATCTTTAAAGCAGTTCTGATATGCACTTTTTGGTATGACTTTGAGCTCTCTCAGCTATTCAGTTTTTATCTCCTCAATCGTCGCAAAACGCCGTCCTTTCATGGGTCTCTTCAATCTTGGGAACAGGAAAAAGTCACAGGGGGCCAAACCTGGTGAATACGGTAGCTGGGGCATGATAACGGTATTGTTTTTGACCAAATAATCTCTCACAAGCAAATATGAGTGAGCAGGTGCATTTTCATTATGCACTACGCCATGGTAATCAAGACATCAGTGACCAAAACCTTGACATTTGATCGAACTTGTCGTGCTTTTTTGGTCTTTGCTCTCCTGGACTCTTCCATTGGGATAATTGGGCTTTGGTTTCGATGTCATAACCATATATCCATGATTCGTCACCAGTTATGACCCTTTTAATAAGATCATCGTTAACGTCATTCAACTTCATTCCTGAGCGATGCTCATGCGACGTTGATTTTGGTTAAAATTCAGCAATTTTCGGACGAACTTCGCTGCCACACGCTTCATGCCCAAAATTTCCAAAAAGATTGCACGGCATGAGCCAACCGATATGCCGACATCCTCAGGAACTTCTCTCTAATCAGCAACTTCTCGATATGCCGACATCCTCAGCAACTTCTCTAATTGCGATTCATCGGTTGTTGATGTGTTGGGGCGTCCAGAGCGAGTGTCGTAATTCACATCTTCTCAACCTTCTGTGCTTGTACCACTTGTAAACTATTTTTTTTTGTTTTGGCTCAGAGTACTTCTACCGTGTGCCACTGTCAACATTTCAAGTATTTTTGACCATTAAATTCCATTTTTTACACAAAATTTGATGCAACTTCTTTGATCCGTTTTTTCGATAGCAGAAAATCGCCGAACACGCAAAACACTTGTCTTATTTATGCCTCTCACAAACAAACTAAACATGCTATATGGATAAAACCGTCAACAAATCTTCGAGACGAGTGTACCAACATAAAAAAATAATAATCGAAAGTCGAATGTACGTAGCCCGAGAAATTTTAAAAATTCGACTTTTTTAACACACCTCGTATTATGGCATACAAATTTAGGTTGTCTAACGAATATGAAAACAACTTCAGGCGATTTTGGTTTTAGTGGATAACAAAGCTATAGAACGTCCATATTAATTTGATCAAGCAAAACATTAGGTTAGGCGATTTTTTGAAATATAAATATTTGTTTCATACATCTCATTTCCATTTAATCCATATGCGCATGATGAACCAAGTGAATCGTCAGGTGTATAAGCATTCAGTATTTCCATTAGAGTGAATTGCGTGGCTCTCACAGAAACCATAATGTTCTATTTTAAGCGAATCATAAATTCATTTATTAAAATGCTCGCACTGTGAACTGTCCACATGGTGTCATCGGTCCATGGCGAACTGTTTTCCTGGCAAACAAAATAAACAGCATATAAACATCGCCATATGTATATATGATCATTACTGCTCTTATGTATGCGTACATTCAGCCTACGGGCAAGCCAAAATCTTTGGCGGTGGCAGGGCAAGCAATTTTTTTTCTTTCGGCGACGGCTGATTCAAATTTGAATTAGCAGCGGCTGATTTTCGACCAAATACATTTGATTATGTGCATGCAGAAACAATATGGCACTACTTGGTAAACTTTAACCAATCCCTCATCTAAATTGTATGTAAATTTTAAATTCTGGAAATGTTGGACGAGAGCACATAACTTAAACATTTGGACAATGGGGATGAAAAATCGCCCTTCAAATTATTATGATTTTATGTTTATAATTCTTGCAAGGTGATATTTTAGCTAGTTGTGAATCACTGATAAAAAGATACATTTACATTTCTGTAAATTCCATTTTCTTCAAATAGTGTTTCGGAAATTCTTGAATGAAATGAATGAATGAATTTCGTATATGTCTTGCTATTTTTAGAAATTTTCTAACGCAATACATTTCTATTTGTTACGATTAATACGGAGGCGTTCCCAAAACTTGCCGATCTACCAAAGAAGTCACAAAAAAGTTGGATAACATTTTTTTATTTTTCAACATAATCTCCTTTTAGATCGATACACTTATTCCAGCGATCTTCAGTAGATTCTATACCCTGTTTATAGTAAGAACTGTCAAACTCGTTAAACTAGCCAACAACCACAGAATTCACGTCTTCATTGTTGGCAAATCTTTTATCATCGAAGCATTTTTACAATTTTGGAAATAGAAAATAGCCGGAGGAGCTAAAACTGATGAATAATGTGGGTGATGAACCAATTCGAATTTTAATTCAATAATTAATTCGTCAATTTTCAATAGTGGATGTGAAATTGAACATTTGATATCGTGGAACGTATTTCCACATCGACGTCAACTTTATTAATTTCATTCAAACGTACAAAGTTGCTCTATTTATACTAAAATTACTTATTCTAGAAAATGCTACGATATTTCAGAGAGAACACATATTTACATAATAGGTGCAACAAAGACAAACATATTTACAGAACAGTGTTGTATATCATAGGCTTAATTCTAGAATGTTCTTATTTACATAACAAGTGAAAAGGGGATAACAATAGACTATATAATGGGAGTGAGAGGAACAAACATAACTTACTGTCGTAAACGTAATTCTAGAAAAGCCCCACCCACAGATAAATAGGGAAAGATATTACATGTATCATACTTGAATGTTCTGGGAGCGGTTATGATGATCTTTCTGTAATATACACTTAGAGAAATAACACTCACATACTACAAACCTTGATGGAACAACCTTTTCTTTATCGCCAAATGTGGTTTTTTTCCCATAATTGTATCACCGAAATTATCATAATATTCGCCATTGATGATTATTTTTTTCTAAAGATAATCAATAAAAATAATTCTATTCACATCATAAAAAAACAGACGCCATGACCTTGCCCGTAGATGGAATCGTCATCGTCTTCTTTGGACGCGATTCCCCCATTCTAGTCTAGTGCTTTGTCTCAGGTATTAACTATGCCTCATTCATGGTTATAAGTCGACTCCAAAATTTAGCTTTAATCAGGTAAAACATCGCCAAACACTCTAATGAAACAGCTTCGCGACGATGTTTTTGATATGTTAAAAGCAAGCGCGGCACTCACCTTGCGCACAGCTTTCTCATTTTCAAATCTTCGTTCAAATACAATAAATGACACTTTTTGAAATCCCTATCATTTTAGCTAGCTTACGCACCTTTAGCCAATGATCACATTTAACCGTGGACATTTCGATTGGTCGACCACTACGATGTTTGTCTTGGCAGCTCATACATCCTCGTTTAAACTCTGCTATATAATATTTTACGGTCGTAGCCGAAGGAACAGACTCACCCAGAGTAAAATTTAGCTCGGCTTTAATATTGGTTGGACTGAGACCTTTCAAATGGAAATATTGAATTTTATAACGGTAAATAATTGTTTTCATGTTTACAAATTCATTGAGATCGTTTCATTTTGATGACTCAAATAAAAATGCTAAACAACGTGGCGTGTTGAAATTTAAAACATATGTTTTATAAGGTTGTCACTTTTCATCAAGATATGTTTTTTCTAACTACTGACATCATCTGCGCGACGGGTGGGCTAGTTTTGGGACTGTGCTTGTACATTTGAAATTGCATTGCAATGTCCTTTCAGCAATTTTGAAATTGCATCCCTGAATAAAATTTCGGAAATAAAATTTCGTTTACGAAATGTACGAGTATACCTATATATGTAAGCAGTTGAATACGGAAACTTTTTATGAATACGCTTTCGTATCTAAAAAGTATTTATAAAAACCTTTACAAGTAAGTATAGAAATTGTGTTCTATATGGGAAGTTTCTATGAAGAATCATACATGGAAAACTTTTATGAAGAAACTTTTATGTACGAACAATGTCAATGTTTTATACGAAAGTGTTTTATACGAAAATTGTGCCTCCTTTGATTTTTGAATCAAGTTTTGCAAAGGGCTTAAATGGTTTTGAGCTTGAATAAAAATCGAGTGGAAAAGATTCTAATACTCAGACTGAACTAAACACAGACATGTGGATGATGGCGACGAATTTACTGAATGCAAAACCAACAGCAAAATAAGGTTGTTTGAAAGCCATTATTTTTTTCAACACAAATAAAGTTTTGCGAATATTTCTCATAAGTGAAGGCGTGTGATGTTCTTCGGGTCTGTGCATTGAGAAAGAATTTTCATCAAATTGAGATACCAAATCTGCAAATCCGAGGATGGATCCGAAATAGCTATATCGACAAACAGAATATCATTCTGTCAAAACTTCTTTCTTGAATCACTCTTTGTGAAAACCAAAAAAGATCTTGAGCTTTACTAACTATAAAGAAAAAGTTCTAATGCACAGACCAAAAAAAAAACTATTTTACCAATGTAGAAATTACAGTTCTGAATTGATTAACTTGACTATAACTTCACACAGCGTCATTTGGCGTTGGTGCAAAATAATGACAGAATGGGCATGATGAGCTGCTAGACTTTTTAAAAAATTCTCTGCTGTTTTCGCAGAACTGTGTTTGTTTAATGTCTTATAGATGATAAATTATACTAAATATGGTGCAATCAATGTAAGAAATGAATCTAGGAATACGTAGGTAATTTGCATAGCAATTGCCAGAGAGGGCATGGTTACCCCCTTAATTTTATAAAGTCTTACGAAGCATTATAATGCAGTATAACTGCCAAAAAATTGCGTTATTGCAGTTCACGAATTAGGGATTACAGTTAAAAAAAAAAATAAATTTCGAAAAATCCGACAATTTGATGTGGCAGTGCCCTTCAATTTCATTCCCAGAATTTGCTTCACTAAACGCAAACAAAAGAAAGTGAAACCGACACAAAATCCACAATCTGCTTTTTGATTTATTACTTTTCGTTTTATAACAGAATTGTTTAGATTCTTACGTTAAATAATGTCTATTTCTCTGATGGGAATCAAAAGGAAAACAAATACATTATTATTATTAATCGACAGTCAATAAAATGCGAATTTTTATAGAGAAAGCTGTAAAATATTCACTCTTACTGTTCGCACTTACAGTCAGTAATTAGACATCAAAGTATAAACACTTGCAGTTCAGTTAATGTTTTGTTCAAAATATGGTTTACAAAGACGTAATCATTGCATTGCGACAGTTTCACAATTAGCTAACATATGTTAACATCAATTCGTGTGCAATTCGTCAATTTTGTTTATTTTGGACCAAAAACATATTCTAAAGATTTCAAATTGATTTCTTGCTTTAGCAAATTTATCACGAAATTTTCAGAAACCCAAATATTCAAAATGTAGAAATATATTTAAGAAAATATTTATTGAAAAATAATTGTTTAGTATGTATAAATAAATTAAAAGCAAAACAAAAACAAAAAAGAATAAATAAATAAACTAGACAAAAAATTGCAAAGTTAACCAAGCGAGGAGATTCCCAATAAAATCTGCTGGGGTGAACTGTGCAATAATCACGACAGCAAGAATGTCTGCGGGCTGCAGCAGATTTGTATAACCTGACAGATATAACAATAAAACCAGAATGTCTGTCAGCTGAACTGACTTACAATGCAATATCTCTTTGCAATGGTGTAGAAGTGTGGAGGTTGTTAGAAGATCGTGACACATCGGTTGGTTCAGGTGCCTTATGTAAGGCATAATAAATAGAAATCTATTTTTTTTAATAGATGGTTTTAGTAATCTGTATCTCGCACTGCTAG
This sequence comes from Philornis downsi, assembly GCA_019455685.1. Classification (NCBI taxonomy): domain Eukaryota; kingdom Metazoa; phylum Arthropoda; class Insecta; order Diptera; family Muscidae; genus Philornis; species Philornis downsi. The sequence continues at coordinate 716,202 of JAHXMU010000648.1, read as the reverse complement.
CAAGATAAGATTTCGTTTTGTGATTGTTTCACCCAGTAATGTTTGAGCACGAGTCATAAGTGGACCTCAGCAAAGATAAAACGTACAATTTTTTAAATTTTGCTCTCTATGTGTAAAGGGCAAAACAACTAAGCATGGCCAATTTCAATGATAGAAAATGTTTATAGAATAATGGAAATCGTCAATTTGGAAAAAAGATCAATAAATGGATGCCATATTATTAAACACAAACAAAAAAATACGTCATAGAGTGAATTTCAACCTGTGGATCACTGCTGAATCCCAACAAAATCAAAATCGTGAAGTCCGAAAGAAGATCGATGTATGGATGCGAATGCTGAATCACCACAAAATCAAAACATTTCTGAAGTGAATGTGGATGAGAAGTGGGCTACTTACGACAATATCAACTGAAAACGGTTTTAGCCGAATAGTAGTGAGAAGACCTAAACTGTGGCCAAACGCGAAATGACACGACCGGGAAATGACTGATGCAGCAATTGAATTGTTTCTCTGGCTGTATGACATGTGGCGCCGTCTTGTCGAAACCACATGCCCTCCACATTCATTTCTTCAATTCTAGGCACGAAAAAACTGGTTATCATTTCACGATACCGAACACCATTGACTGTTTGCGCTTGACATGCCTCATTTTCATAAAAAAGGTCCAATGATTCCTCCGGCCCAAAATCCACACCACACAGTGACACGTTGAGGATGCATTTGCTTCTCGTGAATCACTCGAGGATTTTCCTCACCCCAAATGCGACAATTCTGCCTATTGACGAAGCCATCAAGATGCAAATGGGCCTCGTCGCTGAAGATGATTTTGTAGGCAAAATCAGCATTTTCATGTTGTCTCTCCAATACCCAATAAACGAACTTCCTTCGCTGTCCATGATCAGTTGGCTTCAGTTCCTGAATCAATTGAGCGACATCATCACATACAGCTGCGACATTTTAGGTCGATCGATCTGGTCGAAGGCGCGTTGTTGTCTTTACATCACTAACAGACCCTGTTTTGGCAAATTTATCCATTAATCTCTTTACAGTTGACTCTTTTGGAGCATTATTGTGAACCCAAATTGATCGCAATTCGCGAACTGTAGCCGCAAAACTTTCACCATTTTGGTAAAACAATTTCACAATGAGAATGCGTTGTTCATTCGTGTAGCACTCCATTTTTACTAGTAGCAAACAATAATAATTGTTCAAATGTCAAACAATGACACTGCGAATGGCGCCAAATTTAAATCTTCTTATTGGGACACCCTTTACTAATTGGTATAATTCAATATTTTCAAGACAGCTATTTTATCTAATATTGTACCATGATGGAAATGATTGTTACAGACTTATTTTCTGTAATACTACCTACAATATAGACCATAAATAGATGCTCTTGACAAAGCCCACCCAAATGTAGCAATAAGTGTATCATATATTTTTATACATTCCATAAATCAGTTGAAAATCTCTCAATTATCTGAAGAAATTATATTTACACAATGTTATAAATAATTATAGAACAGTCATTTAGTCACATAATTGCGACTGAAAACACACATGACAGTGCTGTAAATGTGAATTGAATAATTTGTACGACTTAATTTAATGTATATGCAAATGCTGACATCTGCAAATGTCGTGCACTCGTGGAAGTCGTTGGATCAAGAAACAATTAATGGTTAATGATGCCATCAACTTAAAAATGGAATTTAAAAGGCGTATAATTACAAACATGTGTGTTAAGCAAATGTAATTAAAAAATTGTAATTATGTGAATGGGAAAACAATTTTAAATTTTATTATGTATTTGGAGATTAATATTGAGAATTGCGAAATCAAGAAAAATGCGACAACCTTTATATGTAGCACAATTTTCAATGATTCTGCCATATAGATTCATCTGAATTTAAGCGATGGGCTGTGTTACATTGGCTTTGATGGCATAGGTAAATTGCATCTCATTAGCAGAGAGGTGCAACTTCAGAAAACCTCACATGAAAAAGGGTAGCGGCCTCAAATGGCATAAGCCTGGTGGCCAATTCATGTCACCTTAGCAAGGTATATCCAAACCAGATTCATTCCATTGTTGCAGTCGCCCGCAGCGCCGTCCTGCTAGAATCATATGTTGTCCAAGTTCATATCGTTCAAATTTGGTAAAAAGAATTTGAATTTGAAATTTGTTATTATACATCTTCAGTGCTTTTGGTTGAGGATTATGTTTCCAACAGGTACGTTTCCGAAGAAGTACGAATCAGCGATGCCGCCATCCCAAATTCCACACAAAATCGTAAATTTTTATATGCATGTTGCCTTTTAAATCTCGTGTGGGTTCACAATCGTTCATCCAAAAATTGGCCTCATTGTTAAATATAATTTTTTGGTCAAAATTGCGGTTCACTCCTTCGAGACTCTCCGAAGCCCTGTCAGCGGCAAACAGTAGTTGTCTGTGGTCATTAACTTTAAGGTCCTGGGTCTGTAGGATACTGTATGAGTACACATCCCGTCCTCATATTCGGCAAGTTGTAGTCTGCGGAAGTCCGATTTTTTGTGCTCGGAGAGGAGCCGTCTGCTTCGGATTATTTTGTATTCTTTGCCGTTAGAAATGGCGTTCTGGCTAATTGTTTACTGATACGGCCGTCTCTAATTTGAACATCAAACGTTAGAAGGACTGCCGCCTCTGCTGTAAAATGGGTGAAACGGGTACAACTAATACCCGTAAAATTGCCATCATGATTTGGCAGCAGTGACTGAATATCAAACGACAAATTTATGCCCTGAAAACAACAATGGCACCATGTTCCGCCATAGTTGGAATATATATATAGGCTGGCGCATAAGTAACGCTAAGATTTGATCAGTGAATGCATTTTTTGTTTGTTTTCGTCTTTTTACGGAATTAACTAAATAATACTTGGGAAATTTAAGATGGAAAGGCTCAGCACAGAACAAAGAACTAAATTTGTTCAATTTTACTTTGAAAGTCTGCATTTGATTATTCAGATCATATCGAAATTTCTTTCATGTTCGAAATGCTCCTAGCGCTCCAACAATTTACCGATTGGTTCAGGCTGTCTGTGATCTTCCGCGTGCAGGAAGACCTCGTGCAGTTCGAAATGAAGTGACCATTGCTCAAGTGCAAGCAAGGTGACGGTTAGTACACCCAACTGTCGTTCTTATGATCGCAGGCTCAATTCCCAATACAGTCACCTATCATTATTTGAGCTGGGGTCACCTGAATGTGTTTGGCGAACTCTTCATGTAGTCGAGTATTCGACTAAATGTTTCCCGAACTGTGACATTCGGCATAGTTGCCATTATCTGATTTTAAACATAGAATGTGTGTAAGTTCACTGAATGTGAAAAGCTCTCCCATGTCTCATTTGTGAGACTCAAGGGAATTTTAGTATTCTCTACTTCATATCTTTCAAGCAGTAGTTGATAATTCAGCCAAATTCAGCACATATCGTGGGTTTAATAAAGTTAGTTCTAAAAATGAAAATGTACTGCATTGCTATACTCATTTGAATACCACCCATACAAATTGACCGATTTATTAAAGCTTAATAGTTCATCTTTAAATCATAATTCATAGACTTGACAAATTATGAAAAACTTAATCGGATAAGCAAGACCATTTTGCTCCAACCATAGTGATAACCTAGTTTGACCCACACATTCCTAAACTCACATCTTTCATTCAGTTGTCCTAAATTCAACATAACTTAGCTACCGTTAGGTTTTTATTAAACAAAGCTCTGAGAATGAAAATAACCTGCATTGCAGACAAAGTTATGGTCAACCGTAGACATTAAGTTATAATAAACTGTAATAATTAAGTTCTGAAAGTTATAATTTTTTACTCAGTCTTAATTCACAGTTTTGGTTTATAAGAACATAATAATTTGTCATGGCTCTTTCGACACTCAGCATATTTTTGCGCCAATGCAAGTGGATCTGACTGCATTTTCTGTACTCGCTCAATTATTACTTATAAGTAATTGCAGACTAATCAAATTAAGGATAATGTATGTATGATTTTCGAGAGAAGTCATAAAAGTGTTATGGCCGATAGGGTTAATCAGAATAGCAATGTAAAGCTTTTAAATTACGGCACTATGACCTTTATGAAAATGTCGCAACGTCCATCAACGTTATTACACTTTATGGGGTGTCATAACATCCATTTACATTATGGTGTTACGATTGGATGTTATAATATTAATGTGTTATCCATTTTTCGGTTTCAAAAGCATAGTTAAATAAAGGACACATAAAGCTATGTATTCGAAGAAGCTTTTGTTTCATTATAATGCTTGGACCTTACCATTATGTACGAAATACAATGCCATTTAAATAACCGCCTCTGGATTGCTTGGTTCTTTTTGAGGTAGATTTCGACCACTTTTTCACACATTTCGGACGATATATCGGCGATAACGTGACGAGTGTTAGTTTTCAAATATTCGAACGTTTGGGGATTATCCGCGTAAATATGGTGCTTGACGTAGCCCTACACAAAAAAAGCTAACGGCGTCAAATCGTATGATCTTGGTGGCCGGCGGTTTTGGTACTACTGAATGGATAACAGACTTTTATAGCAAACATGTTTTGGTGTTTTTTAAGAATTAAATTTTTAAAAAAGTCGAGTTCTTTCTAGTGTTTCCTGTGAAGTAAAATTAGAAGGAAATATATAAATTTTTCTTTGTGGGAGATATGCACCGATGTTTCAGAATTTAATAAGTACCAAATATTAAGACCATCGGCAATATCAGACTGGTGCGCCTGCATTATTTACAAAATTCATTTTTATTAAAATATTTCAAATCTTGCGTAGACTATTTCTCATAATATGAGCCAGGAATGCACGAGTTTCATTTAGAGATACTAAGATATTGAAGAAAATGTCCAATATATAAAATTAGTTTTGTACATTGGAATAGACACGTCTTTGTAATGTAGTTTTGAAACTACTGGCATTAAGGAAAATGAATGCCGAACGTTAACTAGTGCAATATATTACCTAATCTTACATTGTTCATGGTAGGCGATTCCAACAATCTAATCAGTATTTTCAAAGTTGTATGCTTAGCTTGTTGCGGATCAGGATCCGCTAGCATCCACGTTAGACCGACATAACCACTCACCGTAAAGACAGCTGTCGTTAGGCATCAGTGTTGTGTTGATTTGATACCACAGAAACTGAACACACAGGGCAGGGGTTTCCCAGGATCCTCGTCCATTGAAGTTCAAGGGTGGGGAGCTCCATAGTGGAGTCAGCCAGTCCAACGTTACCGTCCACATACGGCGCTTTCTGGTTACGATGCTGTCACATTGGGTGACTAGCAAGTAGGTGGTGCAGTCAGCCCATGTAAACGTTCCATAGAATCTGGAAAGAGAACAAAAAAAGGATGAATATTATCAAAATAAAATGCAATCGTACTTACCGAGTGTATGTTTTATGGCCAGTCCTCCATCCAACATGGTCATTTGTTTACAAATGAAAATTGACGGTTGTAGATCACGTCGATAAAATGGTTGCACAGAGTTGTTGTTGTTGGGAGCAAATAAGGTCGGTAAGACGGGGCCATTCATAAATTTAGTGTTGGCCGGGGAAAATTTTCTCTAAATGTAGATTTTAACGGGGCCAGCGGTTATTCGTTCCAAATAATATGAAATATATGAACATTTCATGCGTGAATTTAATTTTCTAGATAAATTTGTGTACAACCAGTATATTATGAGTTATGGAGATTCTATAAAGTCGAATCCAAAGTGCTTTTGGACTTTTATTAAATCAAAAAGTAATAATTCCACAATTCCAATTTCAATGGCCTATAATAATTCTGTCTACAATTCTTTAGATGAGTCAGTTAATATGTTTAAAGAATTTTCCAGTTGAATTTTTCGAATAATTGCTTTTCTTTTGATGAAACAATTTTTGATAATATTGTTTCTGTCATAGATGTATCAGATTTATATATTTCTGATGATGATATCTGTACTGGGATATCTAAAATTTCCATCTCATATAAAACTGATGCAGATGGTTTATCCTCCTTTTTATTGAAACAATGTTGCTCATCCTTGCTACTGCCACTTAGAATAATTTTATCCAAATCTATTAGATCGGGCTATTTTATCCAAAGATGGAAAAAAAACACGGTCTTTCCGGTTCATAAATCTGGTCATAAAAATGACGTTATTAACTATAGACCTATATCAAAGCTTTCAAATATTGCTAAACTTCTTGAGTATATTGTTTATGAGAAACCTTTCTTTTCGTTTAAACGGTATATTATCCCTGCTCAACATGGCTTTATTACTGGTAGATCAACTACTACTAATTTAGCTGTTTTTACTCGGAAATGTATTGATAATTTTGAAAATGGTTATCAAACTGATACAGTCTATGCAGATTTTTCTAAAGCTTTTGATAAAGTTCCACATGAGTTATTGATTTTTAAATTAAAAAAAAAAAAAAAAAAAAAAATTGGCATCAGAGGTACAACTCTTAATTGGTTTCGTTCTTATTTAATGGATAGGCAATGTTCAGTATGTATAGATGGAATTTACTCAGTCTCTTATGTTCCAAGTTCTGGTGTCCCTCAAGGAAGTATTTTGGGTCCACTACTTTTTAATATTTTCGTTAATGACATTTCGTTCTGTTTCCTTCATAGTATATATCTTTTATATGCGGATGATCTTAAGATATTTAGAGCTATTGCATCAATTTATGATATTAATCTGTTGCAGGAAGATGTAAACAGACTTGTGACTTGGTCAATAATTAATGGTTTATCTCTTAATTTTTCTAAGTGTAAGCAAATGACTTCACAGATGCCGAAATATTCTCATTTCGACTTATCACATGCTGAATCATGAGTTAGAAAATATATGTGAAATAAAAGATTTAGGTATTGTATTTGATTCAAAATTAACATTCGTACTTCATGTGAATTACATTGTTCCCAAAGCATATTCTTCATTGTATTTCATTCGTAGGAATTCTACACAATTTACTGATCCGTACATTAAACAGATTTTATATACATCGTTTGTACGATCAAAATCAGAATATGCTTCATTAATTTGGAGTCCAACAACTACAATTTATATTAATCGCATTGAAAGAATTCAAAAAATATTTATGAAGTTTGCTTTAAATTGTTTTCGGTTCTCAACTCCAATCCCATCTTATTCCAACAGATGTCTTCATTTATCTTTAAAATTATTAAGCTCAAGAAGAGATATTTGTTCAATAATGTTTCTTCATGGCATAATTTCTGGATTTGTTGATTGTCCAGATTTATTATCTTTAATTCCATTTAATGTTCCTCCACGATTATTGCGTTATTACTATCCGTTCCATATTGATATTCACTCTACTAACTATGCTTGCAATGAACCTCTTCGTAGATCTATGAGACTTTATAACTCGATATGTAATTCAATTGATTATATTCTATCTCGAGATAAGTTCAAAAACATTTTATTCAGTTAAAGTATTTAAATCGTATTTATCAATGTGCTATTGCTAGTCTGTAAGGAAACTTAAATATCCATAGACTAAATAAATGAAATGAAATAAGTAAGAGAGAAGTTTCACTAGGAAGATGTGCTGAATAAGTACTAAATATTGAAGAAAAGAAAGATGTCTGAAGAAATAAAAATTGGCCAGGTCTGGAAAGTCTAGGTTATAAAAGAGAGAAATGACTAGAGATGCGCCACAGTTGGCGCAAGAAGATAGCACAAAGTAAGACAGTGTAGTGCGGTCTAGTGAAGAAAATAATAAAAAAGTCTTAAATTTAAGATTGCCATAGTGCGTCGGTATCAAACAAAAGAAAGAGTGAACGCTGGAAAACAGCAGCACAATCGATAAAGCTGGGTGGAGATTGGAAGACAGAGGCTGTAGAAGAAGGATGTCATAAAAAAATAAGGTAGGATGTAACTATTTTGAGTCAGTGCCGGGATTTAAAAAAATTGAAATCGGCAGATCTGGGTTGACGATCAGCAGCAGTTCCATCTGTCAAAAGAAATCAGTCCAAGAGTCGATAAGCCCGAACTATTGGCCGACGTTATCGACTGGGTGTGAGCCGGAAACGGTCTGGATAGTGGACAAGATCTGCACCGTGGCCAAGAACCCGCATCACACCACATTTTATGGTGTAGGCTACGTGGTAATTACATTATTATTGCAAACGCCATAACGTCGTAGAGCCTAGAAAATCAGGAAGACATTACTGTCAGCCGCTGAAAAGTTACTTTCGATACATACAGATTGAACGAAATTAGAAGAATTATTGAATTTATTAAAAAAAGAGAAACGGCAATAGGAAAAAGGCCATAAAAAAACCCTTGACCTAAATTATTTAAAATACTAAGAACAAATAATCCAAACTTGCTAATGACGTAAAAAAAAGAAAAAATTGAATGACATAGACAATAGTTATTTTTAAGTTAGTTTCTTTAAGTTATATCTGTGGTCACAACCCGTAACAGCCCTCGAGTTAGGACACACTTGAGTTATTAGCACCATCATATTCAGCGTATCTAAATTTTTCATGTTTGTATCTCTTCTAGGAAGGCAATTAATCCTAAAAAACCTAATAGCTTAAGTTATTTTTCTAAATGACTGTTTTGGCATAACTGCCTAAGTCAATTTAAGATTACAACAAATATAAACATTATTTTCTCATCTTTGCCTAAATCAACTTAAGTTGTTAATCCCAAAAAATAAAGAAACAATTTTATTTTCCTAACTTGAGTTAAGCTCTTATTCTGAATTACAATTTCGTTTTTTGATAAACATAAATTGAGTTAAGGTCTTTCTCCAAACTTAAAGTTTTTTATTTAATCTGGAGTAATAGCCTAACTCAACTTGAACTTTTTGACTTTCTTTCGTTGAACAATTCATAAGAGCCTAAGTGTCTTTTTGATAATATCTTTTGACTGTTAACAACTAAGTAAAGAAATTCGTTTCCTTGGAATCTTTAGCAAAGTTTTCCAAAAAACACTTTCTCCTGATTTTCAGTGAAGATTCAAAACTTTAAACTCCTGTACTGAAAATATTGAAAAACAGACTTAGGCTGTTATGAGTTGTGACTACAGATATGTAACCCGTTTTTTTTTTTTTGTGAACGTATGTAATTTTGTTTTCTTTTTTTCAGCATTGTTAGAGACTTACAAAGTTTTTTTTTATGTTTAACTATACGTAACACAGACACTGTGGTCTGTAAGGGTCACATTTTGCCTTAGTGAGCTCATTCGGGTTGGATAGATTCGAAAGAAGAACAATTTTTTTTTTATTTTGGACTCAAAAGAGGTCCGCTGTTACAACTTTGTAGGTCTTGTTAGGATTTCTTTGTGTCGTGATATATGAATTTTAATTTAAATAGATATGTGTGTCGTAATAAAAGGAATTATGTTAATTTTGTGTAAGTGAAGTGTTGAGCTTGTACTTAATGGGATAGGGGGGGGCGCGAGGAAAGGTAAGAGAAGTTGGTAAAAGTTGGTCGTGGGGCTGTGAAAAAGATAGATCAAGATCGCCACAGCCATGGTAGGGTGGGCATGTGGAGGGCAAACATCGACGTCCTTCCTCAAGAAGATGTGTCCAGTTTGTGAATGTGTTTCGTATTCGTGTTATATAGGTATAGATATTTTGATTCCATAGGGAATATTTTAGTGTTCGTGACATGGTATTATGACAGACGGGTTGGAACCTGCCCCGAGAAATAGCGTTAGTTAGCCCGTCAGCGTCATCGTAATACCGCATTAATAGCACCCAAACAGAGGGAGGCATTAATGACGAAGTGACCTGTAATATGGCGCCGAATGGTAACAATATGGCGCCCAACCGAAGTGTCACATAGCAATATGGCACCCGAACAGAGAGTACATTAATGTCGAACTGCCGCGTAACAAGCTGTCGATTTTTATATATTCGCTTTAAAATGTAGTGTACTTGGACCCTTGTTATTTAAAATATATCTCAATGATATATAAAACCTTGGATTGACAGGAAAACTCTGTATTTACCTTTACCAGCACGAGACAGTTGCCAGACCATATATTGAACGTGACACGTCCTTGATAAATGAATTTGTTCAAATAAACAAACTAGTCCTAAATGCCACAAAAACAAAGTTGATACGATTTAAGCCTTATTGTGATCACAACAACCATTTTACTATATATATTAATGGTAACATCATCCAAGAAGTCGACTGTGTCCAGTATTTAAGTATATTTCTACAAAGTAATCTGTGCTGGGATAGACACATTAAACATTTAAAAGACAAATCAGCTCAAGTAGTAAGCATTTTGTATAAATTCAAAAATAAGTTTAATAGAAAAGTGAAATTTTTAATATACGAAACTTTAACTCAAAGTACTTTGAATTATATGGTTGTTTTATATGGCTATACAAAAGTGCAGAACTGAAATCTTTGCAAAGAATTCAAAACAAAGCCTTAACAGCTGTGACAAATCTGCCTTTAACATATTCAACACTTTCGCTATATAGAAACATATTCCCAAGCATTTTATCTGTGCACGGTAAAGGGTGTCCCAACAAGAACGCAAGATTTAAATGACTGATGCAGCAGTTGAACTGTTTCTCTAGCTGTATGACATGTGGCGCCGTCCTGTTGAAACCACATGCCCTACACATTTATTTCTTCAAATCTAGGCACGAAAAAAACTGATTTCACGATACCGAACACCATTGACTGTTTGCGCTTGACATGCCTCATTTTCATAAAAAAAGGTCCAATGATTCTTCCAGCCCAAAGTCCACACCACACAGTGACACGTTTAGGATGCATTTGCTTCTCGTGAATCACTCGAGGATTTTCCTCACCCCAAATGCGGCAATTCTGCCTATTGATGAAGCCATTACGATGGAAATAGGCCCCGCCACTGAAGATGATTTCATCGGCAAAATCAGCATTTTCATGTTATCTCTCCAATAACCAATTAACGAACTCCTTTCGCTGTCCATGTCCAGCTGGCTTCAGTTCCTGAGTCAATTGAACTTTGTATGCATGAAGATGCAAATCTTGCGTCAAAATTCGCTGTATAGTAGATTTTGAGACACCAATTTGCTGAGTTCGGTGTCGAATTGAGGTGGATGGAGTTTGAGCGACATCATCACTTACAGCTGCGACATTCTCGGTCGATCGACCCGGTCGAAGGCGCGTTGTTGTCTTTACATCACTAACAGACCCTGGTTTGGCAAATTTATCCATTAATGTATTCACAGTTGCCTTTTTGGAGCATTATTGTGACCCCAAATTGATCGCAATTTGCGAACTGTAGCCGCAAAACTTTCACCATTTTGGTAAAACAATTTCACAATGAGAATGCGTTGTTCATTCGTGTAGCGCTTCATTTGTACTAACCTCGTACCTTCTACTAGCAAACAATAACAATTGTTCAAATGTCAAACAATGACACTTCGAATGGCGCCAAATTTAAACCTCGCGTTCTTGTTGGGACACCCTTTATTTATCTAACGAATTTTCTTACGTATACATTCAAATGCTTACACAATATAGGACATCACACCGTACATTTTGTTATTAACCAACAAGTGTTCAGTACCAGAAATGGCAGTTATTTGAGGGTAGCAAAGTGTGGACTTGAAACTACGAAGCAGAGAATTGATTATTCGGGTAGCCATGCGTATAATCAAGATTAAAAAATCGCAAATAATATCTCAACATTCAAAAATTTGTTGAAGAATCACTCACTGCAGAATGTTGAAGGAATTCTTATTTAAACTTTTTTGTTTGTATACTAAATTTGAAATAATTTTAAAAATTTTTAATAAATTTTCTGTAACATAATTGTAAAAGATATTGAATTTTACTGCCAATTTGCCTCTATAATGTCGATTTTAGACGTTGGGGCGTAATTTGATAAAACTTATGTTAATATATACAGTACCGGTCAAAACTAAAGCACGGAATGCTTTTAACGAATGTCGTTAAACAGCCTTAAAAAAAAATTCGTTTAGATAATTTATTTTTTTTATTCAATATTCTATATTATTAAATAATATTTTAAAATTAAACAAAAACAACATGAATTCTTCATTAAAAACAATCAAAATTTAGGAAAAAGGTGAAACTCAATGTTTTTAGGCGACGAAACTAAAACACGTAGCCAATACTACATAACTGAGGACTAGAAAAATTCAGTATTTTGTTACATATCCATTGTTTTGTAAAATTTCGGCACATCTTCGATGCATGGAGTCAATTATATTATTTAATAAGTCTGGAGAAATTTTATTCCAGGCATTTTCCAAATTTTTGCAGCTATCGCGGTCTATATTTCGATCTACAATTTCCCATAGATTTTCTATGGGGTTGAAATCAGACGATTGCGCCAGCCATTGTAAAACTTCAATTTTATTTTGTACGAAACACTCTTTCACACACCTAGATGCGTTTGGGGTCGTTGTCATATTGGTACCTCCACTTAATTGGCATCTCCGCAACTGCATGTGGAAGCATTACATTTTGGAGAATGTGTCTATAAACGAATCGATCCATTATTCCACTTATTATATGAATTGGACCAAGGCCATGCCCCAGACCAAAACGCTGCCCCCTGCGTGTTTCACTGTGCCTTTTGTAAATTGTGGCTTAAGACGCTGTCCTCTGGGTCGCCGAACTAAATCCATCGCAACCGTTTATATTAAATTTGGATTCATCGGAGAATAGTACAGTTGCCCATTCTTTAGTGGTCCAATTAATATGTTTCTTCGCAAACTCAATTCTGGCCAGTCTATTTTTCCGTGAAATAAAGGGCTTTTTTGCACTTTTATAAGATTTCAGGCCCCCTTCTACAGCGCATCTTTGGATGGTTCTGGGAGTAACGTTTAACGATAATTGTGAGGCAATGGTCCTTGACGATATGAACAGACCCTTTCTTTACTAAGCGTATTAGTGCCTGGTCATTTCGTTTGCTGGTCTTTCGTGGCCGTCCACCTTTATGTACTGTAGCCAAAGAACCCGAAGATCGAAATCGGCTTATTATTCTTGATATAATGCTATGATGAATACCAATTTGTGTTCCAATGGCCGTCACAGATTCACCGTTATTAAAATCAGCTATTATTTTTTCTTTTAAATGAACTGAATATTTATTTCGTGCCTTTTATTTAGAGAAATAATCAAAAAAATTCTCAATAAACTTGTGCGACCTTGCAAGCACAGAAACAGTTAGCAACTGAATGCAAAATTTTCTCTATACGCACATAAAATGATCTTTGGAAAAATAACGGTAATTGTTGTATTCTCAATATTGTATAGAAGAGGAAACATTCAAAAGGTTTCGTGCTTTAGTTTTGTCGCTGCATTTTCGTACGTATTAAAATAAGCCCATAAAAAAGTAATTAAACTAATAAGCAACAAAACTTCTGCATTAATTTTTAATAAGTGCAGGTTATATTCTTTCAAATATGGTTTTTGTTTTTTTGAAATGGGCATTCTTTTTAATGTTATTGTAAAGTTTCTTGATAGTTTTGTCCGATACTGTATATTATTTTATACAGTATTGTACAGTTTAATAATAACAATTTGTTAAAAAAACAAATCTTTATAAAAAGCTAATATTGATAGTCAAATATTAAACGTTTTGATTTGTTACACTGTCGCTAATTATTTTCTTCTTGGGAAACTAGTTTTTTAGTTACATCTTCTGGAAGTTAAAAATAATTAAACATTTTGAGTTAAAAGTCTACTTTTTACAGGCGTTTGAATTGATTGTATGTCAGATATGGATATTTTTGACATTTTCCGAGAATCTCAATGTTCAGCAGACGATTATTGTTAAAAGTGGCATTATAAGTAAATGTTGTGGACTCACTTTTAATGATATTTAGGTTGCTCTTATACTTATTGTGACTCATTGGTAACCAGTTCTAGTTTATTAAATATTATTCAAAGAAATTTTGTGAAAAGCTAATGTTACAACTCTTGATTTGTAGCACCGTCGACGACGCGTCGTCGTCGTCGAAATCATTTTCGTGAATTCACTGGCTTCGAGTTCGCCGGCTTCGAATTCACCGGCTTCGAATTCACCAGTACCGGCAGCAACAATCAAGACAGCGCAATCGGCTAGAGAGGTACCAGTGATCATGTTCTTGATGAAATTTCTATGACCGGGGGCGTCGATAATGGTGACGTAGTATTTGGAGGTTTCGAACTTCCACAAAGCGATATCGATCATTAACGTATTGCAGTGGTAATAAAGTAAACTGTATTTCCCGAAATTTGAATTATTAAGAAATCAGGCGGATGCTGGACAAAAAACATAGCGCCTCTTTGAATCATAGAAATTTGCGAAGTGAATCCACTGACAGCATAAATAAATTAAAATATTTTCTACTTAAAATGTGGTATTACACGTGCGAAGTAGCGGGCACTTGCTAGCATAATATATAGTTTTTTAGACTATCATGTTCAAATTTAGAATCTACAATTTTGCAGATATATTTTGAATTTTCTTATCATTTTTATTACACGTTGATAAACGTTTACTTTAAAGCTGAAAACATACATCGTTGGGTTGGCGGGCTCATGGGGTTTTAGTCGCTATGAATCGCATTTTGCGTGCGCGCATTTTACGAGAACTCTAGTTCATATATTGCTACTAGGCGACTATATTGTGCTGAATATGGACTACGACGAATTAGTGAAGCTCCGAGTGCTAATTTAATTAAAATATGGGTAAAGCGTTTTGAAGAGACCGGTTCAACATTTAAACCACAAGCAAATGGTCGCCCAAGAACATCTAGGACCGAAGACAATGTTGAGAGAGTTATGGTGTCAGTACGAGGAAATCCACAAATGTCGACTCGCAAGAGATCGTCGCGACGAAGTTTGCAACATTAGATCTTAAACTGCATTCATACAACCTGCAATTAACACAAGAATTGAAAGAGTCTGACTTCATAGCAAGGCTCGCATTTGCTAATGAAATGCTTAATCGATTTTCCAATTTTGACAATATTCTTTTCTCTGACGAGGCTCATTTCCTTATGAATGGGTTCGTAAACCGTCAAAATTGTCGTTACTGGAACAGTGAAAATCCCAAAATCAAACACCAGAAACCATTGCATAGTCCTAAAGCGACAGTATGGGCAATTAAGCCCAAGCAAATCAATGTTACAGCAATTATACCCGGCAGTGTAGGTGTAATGTGTATATTTTGCATATAAATGACAAATTTTCTCTCTTTTAATGGCACCACAATCATTTCGTAATTGCTTTGTTCGTGATTCCAGGAACACAGGCAGATCCATTAATCCCAATTATATACAATGTTCCACATATTCATTGGTACATGGTGACAATGTAAATATTTGTGTTCGCGCTCGAATTTGTTTAAATAGTCGCTATAAACAAGTGAACGTATGTAGTTCTATACCAACATGCAAATGAACTTAAAGCAAACGTTCTCTCAAAAATAGACAGCATTTAATATTGGTCTGATATGGTAAAATATGGTATGATAAAGTAATCGATGTGACAGAATTAAATGGCTTATTCAGAATTCTGATTCAGTTTTGGAATGTTGTCTTCTAAAGACTCTAATCTGAGACTTCATTTTAAAGGAGGCTGTGATATTGAAACTACATATAGTTTAAAGTTTTCAGCTTTAAAGCAAACATTTACCAACGTGTGATAAAAATGTTAAGAGAAATCAAAATATATCAGCAATATTCTATACTCTAAATTTTAACATGACAGTGTAAAATACTATGTGTTATGCTAGCAAGTGCCAGCTACTTCGAACACGTGATACCACTTTTTAAGTAAAAAATAATTTAATATATTTCAGCTGTCAGTGGATTCACTTCACAAATTTCTATGATTCAAAGTGGTGCTACTTTATTACCGCTGCAATTCTTTAGACTAGACGACAGCATTGTTTTTGGCCCTTCCCGTCTATGGATTTTACTTGAAAATGCGATTTTCTTAAAATGCTTTATTAAAATGTGGACCAGCTGCTGGAGGAATAGAAGTTTATTTTTTGCAGTTTCAGCTTTCAGATTCAGTTTGGTTAAAGTTTTTACCAATTAATGTCTTGTTCCAATTCAAAAGTTCATATTTTCATTATATTCCATGAAAGAATGTATACTTCTAATTTCAAGAATTCGTTCCTACCATGCGTCTCCAGGCATCTATGCCATTTATCCTTTTTTTATAACTCCTTACTCATATATTAAAACAACGAATTTAAAAATTCATTCTAACATTGTTCTACTACGATCTAAGAGAAATGCCTTCATGGTTTTAGCAATAGTCATTTCTCCACGGAATGGTTACATTTTTGTTCCCCTAACTCCCCATTTCATCCCTTAAATCACTAATTTTTGAAAATCAAATTTTGACAAAAGTTCTCCTGATTCCAGCATAAACCGTTTGATGGTACCATTTTAGTCTGAATTCTTTCATATTTCATTCCCTGAAGGCACGATTTTATAAATCTCTCTCATTCCTATGTAATTCACTTTAGTGAGGTTTATACAAAAACCAAAGATTATGAAAACTGATAAATGTAGGAGAAATCCTACATTTCTCGCGTTTCTCGCGCAAAGCTCGGCTTAATCGCATTAATTGAAGTCGATACCGATCCCCGGTGATGGTTCCACCAATGGTTCCTGGTCCCACCAAATACAGAGCACAACACTCGCCTTCGCAGTGTGAACATTCGGCCGAGGTGACGACATAGAAGCATGACCAGACAGCCCCTATGAATATCTTTTCCTTGGATTACTGTAATTAATTGATTTTTCACCACGATGAAGAAACCCCTTACTTTTTTGTCGCTGAAGCAGTTGTTCATAGGCGAAAAGAGGATGCTCAACGTTCATTGGCTTCAACTTATAAGAAACCCAAGTTCCATGCTTTTGAATCGTTCCCAACGAATGCAATCTCTTTGAAATGGCTTGGCGGATAACTCTTAATACTGGAGCAAGCTTTACCTGCGATTTAGACGGATCCCCATCAAGCAATGCCGTCAATTCAGTGTCTTTGAAGGTTTTTCGTCTTCCTTCACACGAACGGTCGTCAATATCAAAAATCATCTTCTTTAAAGCAATGAAAGCAACGTTGACACTTTGTTTCACTTAAAGCAGCATCAACGTTTTGAAGCTCATGATGAGTTTTAGCCGCCGTTTTCTTCGATTGAAAGAAAATCAAAACTTCCCGCATATGCCGATTATTTGACACAAAATCCTACATATTCACACAACCAAAAGTATATGACGACAAAAGAAAATCACTATTGTGTCGAAGGGTTATGTCTACCATATGCCTAAGCTTGGTTCATGACGTTTCGGTTATGGCAGAATCGACTAGCACTTGACTGGCTGGCGTCCTCTATTGGCAAACAGTGGGAACTTAATTTCGCACCTAATATATAATGCGTTTGGTAACCTAATTTCTAATAACAGAAATTGACAACGTTTCCATTCCCATTTTGGCACCTTTCATGCAAATTGGCAGTTTTACCGAAATTTGATTTTCGCTACAATCCCTAATTCTCGTTCTCGGAATAATTTTGGCCTCTCTGGTAGCAGTCATATAAATTACTTTATTTAATTTATATATTCCTAGATTCCTATTTTTCATTCAATTGCACTATATTACTGCATTATATTCAGTGAGCATGGGTTAAGCATTTATTACTGCAAATGAGAATGGGGTACCACGCATGTAAATCGGCCGAT
Organism: Philornis downsi; assembly: GCA_019455685.1. Classification (NCBI taxonomy): domain Eukaryota; kingdom Metazoa; phylum Arthropoda; class Insecta; order Diptera; family Muscidae; genus Philornis; species Philornis downsi. Next base: position 698,447 of record JAHXMU010000648.1, on the reverse strand, counting down.
TTAAAAAAAATCCAAACAGAGGATTTCAGAATGTTAAAATTTTGCTTCTTTTACTGTGCTTTATTTCACAGTATTTTCTGCAGTAAGACGATAGGACGTTGAGTGAAATTATATACAAATTAGTAGTTCACCTGAATGAAATCTTTCTATTGGTTTCTGCTTTAAAGCCTTCTAATTTGCCGAAGAAAAGAATCCTACTGTGGAATTGTCAGCAATTTTGATCTCTGTGTGTGAAATATGTCGTCGCTCAATTATGTTTTTATCTCACCGTTCTTAGCATTAGCCATACATCTTAGCACTTAAAATGTTGACATTTGAATTAGGAATAAGAAACCTATGTGCCGGCAATGCCTGTGATAACATAACTTACAGCTCAGCTCTAAAACATAGATATATACATATAGGTATATGTTCGGAGTTATGTTAGAAAAGGAATTGCCAGGCACACTTGTCAGAGTGTACGACTTAGTTTTCTCAGTCTCACTCAATTCTTGGTGTTACTTTTATTTCATTTATTCTTTTTTCTTACATTTCCGAATTAATAATGTTTGTACATCAACATAAACTTTATGCCAATACACTCTGTAATTGTTCTCATGGACTTCTGTAGGAACTCTTTGTTTCATAGATTTTAACCCTCCATTATACCCACTTATTGATGATGGCTGTCAATGATTGTTAAAAGCGGTAATTCAAAATCCCTCACCACGAGTGGTAGATTTTTTCTTTCAAGTTTTATTTTGTCTTCAAACAATACTGTATTAAGTTTCGGGCATAAAAGTTTGTTTTTCCTAGATATGGTTTGAATCCTGTCCAAATCATTTTACCCACATTCAAGTTGAAAGTATAGTCATGATCACAGTTGTTGCAAAACTTTTCCAAAGTCCAAACCAAAATCCATTCCACACTATCACTATTGAACCTTTCACTGTCAGCGTTTCTGGTAGGACCTTGAATTGGGCTTTCACCTACTGGCCATGTTGTCGTTCGGTGTCATTTATTTTATATTGATTTGTTGAACCATCCACAAATACCAAAACCAATCATTTATTTCGACACAAAGGATTATAGCAGTTTCATGGACTTGTACAGCATTTCGTAATGGTAGTGGTAAAAAGTAAAAGTAAGCGTAAAATGTGCAGAGAAAATGCTGGCCGAGGAGGAGGTCGCCGTATTGCAACGTATTCTTTCAGTTAGAGAATATGAGCTACATGCTATACGTATTACAATCCCCACAATATTTCTCACACATTGGCAGACGGACGACAACTTGGCAGGATATGTAGGATAAAACAAGAAATTATGGCCCTGCATCAACTTGTTAAATGGAAATTGACGTTAAAACATTTTGGAATGTCTGAGGGATTTAATAAGAAATTGTGCCAACAAATGCAAAAAGTACGCTTGAGAAAATTGCAAACATTGCCTAAAATTAAGGGTATGAATCTGACTGACCACATAATGGGTAACAGGGAAAGTCATCAATTTTATAGCAAAGTCAACATTTACTTACCAATATTATACAGTGATTTGAGGTAGCGTAAGACAAAGAAATATTCTCATTCCAATACAAAAAAAAAAAAAATATTAATTTAAATAATGAACTAAAAACATACAAATTCGAACAAAGATAAAAAACAATTCAAAGTATTATTGCTCTAATTGGTAGATTATATTGAAAACATTCGAGTTTTGTAGTCCATGACGAACTTCACATTTTCACGATTTAGTTGTGTTCCAATTTTTCTTTTTAAATTAGCCCAATTTATTTGTTCGTTTATATAAAATAAGTACACTTTATTTAATTTAGAATATTAGCAAACACTATTTTTCTTTTGTTAGCTGCTCAGATGTAAAGGGTGGCGCATAAGTAACGTTAGAGGCGACTATATTGAATGCGTTCTTGTGCATCAATTGGCTTTAACTCGTGATGGGAAAAGATATAACATACGTAAAATTCTTTGCAAAGACCGCCCTGCTGAGAACGTCGCCTGGTGGAAGTTTCGCGGTTTTCCTCAATACTTGCTTGATCTCGAGCAATGGTCACTTCATTTCGCACTTGCTGTTCGACCTATCATATTATTTCCATAGCCTTCGGTGTCACGTAAATATGTCGATATAATTTTGCGATTTGTATTAGTTTTTATGGCTATTTGATGAATAGAAAGTTCACATTCCTTGTAGGTTTTAATTTTGGATCTTTTCTCGACACTCAAGGATTTAGCCTTGTTTTTTATTTAAGCGATTGTTTTATATTTAATTATACACAATTACTGTAATCCGACCTGAATTATGATAATCTGCAAAAGACTTTCACACTTAAACTGATTACCACATGAGGGGTGCTATTCAAATGGACCAAAAAAGAAGAACACGTTTTCACTCATTTAAAAGAAAAGAGCGAATTAAAATAACGTGGCACTTCCATGACTTGAAATTTTTTGTAGGAAGTAGGAGAAACAAATAAGTAAAAACTGAACCGTTATGTGAAGTGGACTTTAAATAGTAGTCACTATTGTTAAATGATTAGGGAGGCGCTATTCAAGTGAGCGGCAAATATATGCCATATGACCGAAACTTCTGTATTGTTACGTGGATGTATGATTTGATGGGGGTAAAATGTAACGCCAAGAGGGAACTGCTTAAGGTGCCAAATATCTTTTGACCAAATGTGTTTCAGGAATTACACTGTCGACTGAGCAATTTTCACCTATCTGGTTGACTGGATGGCTGGTAGATCACCGCTGTAAATCTTAATGAAAATTTTTAAATCTTTAGTATTTAGTCAAATCGTAGACGGAGATGTCAGATTTCAGAATACTTGTAGAGTCAATGAAAATGTGATTCTTTGGAAATTTTTTTCTTTTTTTTTTTTTTTTTGAAAAATAAAATTTCAAGAGGTAACTAACTATACGAGTGTCCCGCTCCCAAGAACTAAAAGAAAAATACGGATAATAACGAATTATGCGTCACAAACTTGTTTAAGCCACAGTGCAGATAAATCACGTACTCTCATAAATTCATGTACACAATTCAACATTCAAAGGACATGAAATGAAAATGTTAAGGAAAGAGGTAATTTCTGTGTTATTATTATGATTTCATTTCTGTTTGCTGCCATCTTTCAAATGTTTACCTACGTTCTGTTATGACGTTCAGAATGTTTGTACATTTGTGCGTGTATTTGTTTTGTAATGCAACGAAGAAGTTAAAAAAAAACAACATTTGTTACTAGAACAGTAAAAGAACAATCCCATTGTATTAATCTAAAGAGATTTATAGCCTGAATGTACTTCTATACGAGTTCACAAACGCAATCACACAGATGTCTAAATTGTGACATTACCTTCTATGCACGTGGTTTTGTGTTAGTATGCGAGGGTTGCTGGATGAATGTCACTCACTCAGCAGCCTTGACAGTGAAAGCATAAAATATTTAACATGTACACATACACTCTCATTTCTGTACGTTATAGCAAACAAGGGAGTAATACAAAATATACAGCTATAACCAGGCTTCAGATATATACATTATTGTGTGTTTGTGGTCGTCCGTCCGTGAGCAACCTAATATAATTAGACAATTTGAAATCAAATGATATCAACTCAGTATTGTATACATATTTTCCCATAATGAATATTAAGCGACTGTTGCATAACGTGGTTAGTCCACGGATTTGTGGGGAGCATTCGTACAGTACGATGCGCAGGCAAACAATTCTATGGCAGAATTTGAAAAAGAAAAATAAAATGGCACGTCTGTCCTTCATTCGAAGGAATGCTGTATCAGTCAGACTAGGATAGAAATTTCGTCCAGGTAAATTGGCTTACATGCACTTTCATTTAACATCATTTTACAATGGCGCACAATGGGTGCTCTAATAAACAGAGTGAGTCGCTAGAGTCTTAAGAAATACTCTGCCGTAGAACTCCTTCTTGTTAGGGGGCAACTGAAATAGACATCTTTGTCTAATATACACCGCCCGTAGAAAATAATCTCAAATACTTCCAATTCATAGAACTATGCTAGCTAAATGTCCGATGTGTGTGTTAATTTATGATGCGTTTGATAAAGATATGTGTCCAGGAATATGTGGGTAAAATTATTTAATTTGTAGAAGGAATCGATTGATTCGCTACATTCATGAAACTACTTATAACTGGTGATGAGGCATGAGTTTGCGGATTTGTCATGCAATCCAATCAACATGTTTAGGAACGGCGTCTTGCAAAAGGAAAGAAAAAAATATATATAAAATTCGATCTACAGTTAAAGTCCTCCAAAACTTTACAGACTGTATTTTTCCCCTCGCATCCTAAATTATAACCTTAGCTGAACCGTCTAACTACAAATATTCTGGTACATCCCATACATACAAAAGGCTAAAGTTTTTCGCCTATTCAAAATTAATAGGCCATGTCCGACTATGTTTCAGCCAGCTTAAGGTGTAATGTTCATATTTTGTATGATTTCGTGCTAAATAATGCCTCAATGTGAATGAACCAAGCTTCTGGGTAGTTGATCCAGAAAGATGAAAGTTTAATTGAGGCCGTAGAAATCTCAACTTCTGCCCTAGCAAGCCCATTCTCAATATCGGAGCCATTTGGTCTAATCCTATTAGGAGCATAGATGTTTGAAATATGTGACCCCTTTCCAAGAGTGTCTGCAGGAGAATTATGGTAGGAATTTAATGGCATACACAAGGATACATTTTAATGAAAGCGGTGGCGGCTATGACTAAAAGAATTAAAAACAAAGGATTGAAATCCGTCATATATACGTATATGTTTTCATAGGAAAACTAAAACTTTTCTTATTGTATCTTCAATAGCCCATGCGAATCTGCATCCTTCTTGCCTCTTCAAGGGAACTGCACGAGCTATGGAATATGCCTTGAAATTTTCTTGATAAAACAAGCAACGAGTCCACAACGGAATCCCTTCGAGTTCATCGATAACAAATAACTTTCTTAAATGTTGCAAATTGTTAGGTGTTTGATGTCATTGAAATATTGGCATTTGCAAACTGATGTTAAGCGGGTTTTACCAAATTCCGAGGAATAATTATGTCAATGATGACGTATGATTCATCCACAAAAGATAATGCAGCAGCGTATTTACCGTTTTACTCATTTTTCGTTTTCAAAAGTAAAGTTAAAATAAAACACACACAAAGCTATGATTTCGATGAAACTTTAATATCATCACAATACTTTGACGTTGTCATTATGTACTTGTATTCCATATTATTGGAATATATTGTATTTAAATAACTGTCTTTCGATTGGTTCCAACAGTGGATCCTTTTATCGTAGTTTTTGACCTGTTTTTCACACATTTCGGGCGGTATCTCAGAGATAACTTGACGATTGTTGGTTTTCAAATGCTTCAACGTTTGAAAGGACTATCTGCGTAAACACGGTCTGTGACGCAGCTCTACAAAATTAAGTTGAACGGCATAAAACAGCATAATCTTGAAGGTCAATTGACGTCGCCAAAATATGAAATTAAGCTTTCTGGGAACTTCTCATGCAATAAAGCCCAAATCGGTAATGTTGTTTGATTCGTGACACCGTCTTGTTGAGACCACATATCGTCCAGTTCATAATCTTCAACTGCAAGCCAAAAAAAAAAAAATTGATTGTCATATAACCATAGCACTATAAAACAAAATTCGGTTTATCCGCCACACTTTCCTTAACAGAAGCGATATTTTCGGCAGTCGTACATTGCAATGATGCACAGGCCTGACCACACCTGTAACGTTCTCGGTCTCTTTGAATTTCATTATAATCCTTTCACTTCCTCGCATGGTAGGTCGATTATGACGACTATAATCACCCCGTAGTGCATGAAAAGTGCCCGCGTTTGAATCACCACTTTTGTAGTAAGTTTTAATAATTTTTACGCGTTCTTCGGTTGTCAAACAACAAATATTCGTATATGGCGTACCTTTCACTAAATAAATAACACTTCAGATGACAGCTATTTAACAGCTGACAGCCTTGCCAGACCAGCGGGTTTGAAACCACTGTGTTTATAACCCAGTTAGAATAAATGTTCATTACAGTTATTACGAAACGTATTCGCTTATTTAACCCTTGCAGAGTGGTCAACAGAGATATCAAAAACTGTTTCTACGAATATTACATATATTATATATTATTTAATTAAAGAATAGTTGCATCTACCCTATTAGGTGACAATTTTATTTCTAAAAATTTTCGAATAACAATTGACAAATTATAATAAATTCGTAACGCACTTATAATATATCAAAAATGCAAAAAAGGTATTGTGTAAAGTGGAGAGTTAGATGAATCGTACACCATTACACTGTAATTAAAATCGGAGCAATACCTCACAATATCATGTACGAGTATAACAGGATTGTAACGCATAAAGGAAAAAGCTATTAATTTTCATCAGCTAAAAATACACGTAGAGTTCAAGTGATTGTAATTATAGCAATAAATTTGTAGAAACTTAGTGTAATATTAAAAATGTCAGATGCTTTATTGCGTTACAAACTGCTTATTATTGAAAGCCAGTGCACGTAGTGTGATATATCACCAGCCCAGTTTGACACCTCATTTACCTGCACATATTTTCCAAAGATCCATCAGCATATTTTTGTAATTAGAAAAAGGAGAAAAACTAGTATTATATGCATTCTTTTCGGAACGGAGAAACTATAACTTTTACTTCTATTAAGTATGTTTTTGTCTAAAAAAATTGCTTATGCTGACAACATTACGCGCACATTTGGAACTTTGCTTACGTCCTGTAATAGGCACTCATGTTCCGTCGGTTGGGAATTCTAACGCATTTTATGTACACTTAAGTGTTTCGTTGATGCCATTGGAATTAAAGCGATTCATTTTATCTCGGTTAGTTAACAAAACCGGATGTTACCATAAGCAAACGTACGAAACATCTCCAGCAATATTTCACAGTCGAAGGCAACGTTATTCCCACACCCATTATTCCCTCAGTGGCACCGCACACTGGCTCTTTCATTACTACTTACGATCGTACGTGTACTGGTGGGAGGGCAGAGACAACTCATTGATAAATGTGAATTGTATGTGAGTTGGTTTGGTTTCAGTTTAGTACCCACAACAAATACAGGCCGTAACAGAAAATACAATATGTTCATATAATTTTTTCCATAGACATATTTTCCGAGCAGAAAGTATCTCCTTTCGTTTTGTTGATATCACCGATTTTGATACGGTCTATTTGTTTTTTTGTTCATTTCGATTCGTTTGGGTTTGGTATTAATGGCCCAATCAAATTACGCGATTTATTATTGTCCAAATGGATAGACTATTATCAACTCTCTTACCCTTCCCAGGCAGTGTGCAAAAGTGCTGTCATTGCTTTTGCAATGTGGACTGAATTCACGAATTTGACACAAGTAAGTTAAAGACATCATTGGCGTTATGTGCTGGAAATGCAGTAAACTATTTATTGTATTTCTAGTTTTAAAATTTTGATTTGGCTACGATAAAGAAAAGCCAAATCCAATTATATTCGTATCAACAATATAAAGGTATTCTAAAAGGTTATTTTTAAAATGAATTTCATGAACAATTTTAACTACATATTCATCATGTCATGTTGTGGTGGGTGCAACAAATAGAAATGCTTAATAGAAGATACTGTGAAAAGAAATTAATTATTTTTTCCAATAAATGGCTTTAATTATCTACGTCTCACTTTGTGTAAGTGCGGTCGGTGTCTGCTAGATAGCGTAAGAAAGAAAAGATTTCACAAGTTTTTGAATGCTTGACTCAGTAACGTTTTAGTGCACGCAAAGATGGGCACCAGGAAAGATATCAGGCTGTTCGAAAAGTTCGTTCGGTTTTTAAACGAAAATTTATTTACTAATTCATGTACAAGAAAACAATCGTTTACATAATGTCCCCCCTTTTTAATAACTTTTTCCCACCTCTCTGGGAGCTGTCTAATTTCTCTCTCATAAAACACTCGTGATTTTACTGAAAAAAAGCGTTCAATTCGATCTTTCACTTGCTCGTCGTTATGGGAATACAAATCCTTCAAGTAGCTGCTCAGACTACAAAATAGTCGATAGTCGGACGGGACGAAGTCTGGAGAGTACGGTGGGTAAGGTAAAACTTCCAACCCAAGCTCTGACAGTATCTAACAAGTCTGTAACGCAGTGTTAGGGCGGGCGTTGTCATAGAAGATAACGTCTCTCCCATTGAAAAGCCTCCGACGTTTTTGTTCCAATGCGTCCAATTTCAACTTATCTTATTATGCGACGTAGTAGTCTGCATTAATGGTTTGATTTGCTGGGAGAAGCTAAAAAAAAAGACTACTCTTTTGACATCTCACCAAATCGACAACATTACCTTCTTGGAATGAAGGCCCGCTTTAGAGATGGATTGAGGGGATTCATTTGGTTTCCCCCATGATCTTTACCGCGTTACATTGTTGTAGACTGTCTATTTTTCATCCCCTGTGATGAGGTTCTTCAGAAATGGTGTCTTGTTATTTCTTATCTTGAGGTTATCGCAGACGTCAACACGATTCAAGTGGTTGGCCTCGGTGAGAGTGAGGTATTCACATACATCATATAGAACAAAACGGGGAATATCTGCTCATCAAAGCCATGATAGACATGCAAAAAAATGAATTTTTAAACCTTCAGCCAGAGGAATGCAGGTATATATAATTTAATGCTGTCAAAAATGTAACATCCTGAAGGACGTGTCTTAAGCACGTAGTATGTTTTGACCAAAGGCGTTTTATGATTGATTGAGTCGATTGATCGATGTCCGTTTGTCTAGCTAGATGACACGATAGCCATCGCAAATCTTTACTAATCTTGTCAAAACTTGGCACAGCCCAGTATTTTGCGAGATCGTAGCTGGGGATTATAAATAGGATGTATCAATCCTTCTGGTACATCCCATAAAAATTAACCGAATTTCAGAAACTCAGTCCTTTTCCCTGCAAGTTCACATTCGTAATTTGGAGTCAATTACATTTTTTATTATAATATGGAATTAAGAAAATGTCATTTTGTTCTTATTTGCATTATTTTGTGTTGACCACAGATGTGGTTGAATTTGGAGTAGATTCTATTTTTGCGAAGAAGCTGAGTTACATTCCCATTTCCATTATATGGAATGAAGGGAATAAAATAGAAAGTAATGGTGGTGACATCATTGTGAATGCCGCTTAAAATTTGTTCGTTTCCACAAGCCTGTTATTACCTCAATTTTTGCAGCCTTTCCTTTGTCATGATATGTTATGTCCCAATTAAATGATTTTCTGCATCTCCTCTGTTACTGTGTATGTACGATTTCCTTCTTCCTTTTAATGTGTGGTATCATATTTCTATTATCTAGGTCAGTTATTTCATGATGGCTAAATCAATAATCCACTTAACCATTAAAGGGTATTCCTAAGTACCTTGAAGTACATTTTTACTCCATTATAATCCGGGTTTGAAATAAACTTTTGTTTCTCTTTATTGTTATATCTTTACAGATTTTTAATGACAACGATAATTACGAAACGCTTATTGTAGACTGTTATTACGATATACATACCTACCTACTAACCTGTACCACGTACAAATACTTGTATGTATGTATGTACATACTTACATAGACATGTATATATGTATATATACACAACTCGCATATGCAACAAACATCCAAAATCAACAAGAACTTCCTCTTAATAATCCTAAAACTTTATATACCTCAAAGTCAACAAGAACACCAGCGAGTTAAAGCAAACACTGAAGCCAACAAAACAAGGCAACGCATTCCACCGCAGATAACTAAAGAGTCAATGTGGATATTTAGTATTAGATTGTTATATCAGAAATTATGTTGGGCAACCTTGACATCAACTTAAAACCCGCAACGGGATTGTTGGACACAGCAGCATTTCTGGATGTGCGGCAGTACATCAATGGACGCGACATTGTGGACTTGCGTACTTACGGCTACCTAATCAACGAGACGTTCCTTTTAGCGGATTACGAAGAGACCACCATCAATTCCAAAGCAGCGACAAGTATCACAAGCAGCAGTAGCAGCAGCAGTAGCTTTGATCTGAATAATAGTAATTTTAACAGTAATTTCATAATCTTTAATACAAGTGGCCTCATAAGGAACGGGAGTGGCAGTGAAAATGGCACCATCGTAATTAGCGGCACAAGTGATGGCAACCGAGGAAGCCCCGGCATGGATGGTGGTATTTTGCCGTTGCCGGAGGACGTAATCGTACTACTGAAAATGATAACCATGTCAGTTGTGTTGGGACTAATGATTCTTATCACCATAATTGGTAGGTACTTTAATATAATCTAAAGCTGCATACAATATATGAAATAGATTTTACTAAGTACACGTTCTCTAACGTTCAATAAAGGGACGAACGTCATCCTGTATGCTATATAAATATGTGGATTGTTGTATAATCAGTAAAAGTTAATATCATATGACAACTGTTGAGGTAATTACATCATATTTTGCTAAAGAGCTCGGACAAATAGCATTTGACTTCATTTATTCGTCTTCACTTAATGATTACTATAATAGAAGGTTTTAAAAGCATTATATATGTATATGTAGGTGGCCCTTAAATGGTTACAATACCCAAACTGGTTAAGGAATTTAATAGCTGTATATAAGAACTGAAGAATCTGGAAAGTACAACACCTGTTGAATATTTCTTACTCCTCAATATTGCTACAGAATAAAAAATAAAATAAAATTTCCAGATCGTAAGCTATTGGGAGGCATTACCGGCTTTCATCATTCTAATCAACACATCAATTTCCAATCAAACCTCATCAACCAAGGCACATGATATAGAATATATAAATAGTTTGCTTTCATTAGCCTTTCCCAGCCTTTAACAGTCTCTGAAAAAAATTTTTTTTAATAAGTTGCCACATAAAAATTAGTTCAATAGTAATCATTTTGCATAAGATTTATGGCTTCTTTTCATTGCAAGTGACACAAATGAATTGGTAAATAATAACTTAATATTTAAAGAGGTAAACCTGAAGAAGAATTTTCCAAATTTACCAGCAGTTTTTTCTAAAGATTCTTGATCATAGCAAGCAGAAAACAGCAAGAAAAAAGTAACAGCAGATAAAGGGTTATCCATTTCTCGTTTTCAAGTAAAGTTAAACAAATCACACATAAAGCTGCAAATTCGATGAAACTTTGATCACATTATAATGCCTGAACCTTAACATTATGTATGAAATACAATGTCATTTAAATGACCGCCTCTGGATTGGTTGCAGCAGTGGATCCTTTTGAGGTTCCTCCAGAACAAATACGGCTCAATGACGCCTCTAGATCATAAATCGCAGCAAACAGTCAGTTTTTCTCGATGCAATGGCTTGTTCGTAACCACCTGTGGATTCTCCGAGCAACAGTTTTGCTTGTTGACGTAACCACAGAGTGCAAAATGAGCTTCATTGCTGAAGAAAATTTTGTTCGACTGAAAGCCCACGTTTGAATCACCACTTTTGTAGTAAGTTTTAACTACCGTTCTTCGGTTGTTATACGATCCATATTAGTAAATGGCAAATTTTCCCTAAACAATTTTTTTTCTGCTTTATTTGTTTTATTAGATCGCTCAGGAAGTTAGCCTAACAATAAGTAATTGAATCTTAGATCCAATTGTCGACGAGTACGTATCTTTCCTGCTTTGTTTTTTTCTAGCTGTATGATTTTTTGTTTATGGGGTCCTCTGAGATCGGCAGGGATTAGTTTGATATACAAAAGCTCACGGCTGCTTCTGAGTTAGCAGCTCTAATGGCGTAGTTTAGCGCAATATTCGTACAAATGATCTCACAGTTTTAATAATCCGGGGGATTTGAGTTACGCACATGTCCCTCATCATAGATTTAAACTACGTGAGAAAAGAGGACAAGGCACGGAATACGTGAGCGGAGAATCTCCAGGCGTTATGCCGTAGACTCATTTATTACTCTTCGTAATGTAGACTATGTGAGTGATGGGGCCAAGTCCCGAACACGTGGTAGGTGGTTCAACAGCAGGTCGAAAAATTAATTGACCTGGCCGCAACGCGAGCAATGTGAATGATGAGGCCAAGAACCCGAACACTTGATAGGTAAATTAACAGTTTCCGTGAGGATGTTGACCTATGTGTTACTCTTAGTAGTACGGATAACATGAGTGACGAGGCCAGGGCCCGGACATGTGGTTTCCGGTGAATTTTAAGGGACTGCAAAATCACTTCTTCGGAGGTTGGAAGGTGCCGAAGGGTAAGCCAGGTTTCTAGCTAGAACATTACGGTGATGTTCTATTTTGGACATATATTTTGCTTTGATTTTTCTATCTCCTCTTTCACATATGGTACATTCTAGTCACTATGTATATTAAAGTTTCTCTCGTACCAAGGAGCTCCAGTAATGTCTCGTACCATCTGTGATTGTACCCTTCGGATTTTATCTACGTTGCTGCGGCTAGCTCTGCCCCAGAGTTAAGCACCGTAACATCATGTTTAGGCTAAGTCCAGAGTGCTAAATAAATAGCACTTCAAATGAGAGATATTTAATAGCTAACAGCCTTTCCAGATCGGTGGTTTTGAAACAACTAAATAGATAACCTGACATATATGATAAATTGGTAATTTTTCTGTGAGATACCAGATACCAGAGGTGCCACAGACTACAAAAATGGACAAAAAGTTATTGCAGTCTACGAATGAGGAGTTATACTGAACACATTAAATTTCCGGAAATTAATCAGTTTGTATAGGAGATGTCAGAAGGGATGGACCAATATAGCCCATTTATCATCGACGGCAATGATTTGAAAAAACAGTAGTCTGTTTTAAGAATTTACAGAATTTACATTAGGTCGAAATATACTTGATACTTTATAGGTTTCCTATCGGACGTTACATTCTTTTGTCGGTATCCTAAAAAAAATGTATGCAAATTTAACATTATGCATATATTATATATTTAATTATTAAACTTTAATTGGAGTATGTCTCGCTTAGCAAACGTGTGTGCCATTTAATTTATTAAAAATTGTAGAAAAATCCATAAATTAGGTGATGCTTTAATTGGCCACAGAATTTAATATGAATCTGTGATGGTTAATCTATGAATCGACTTAACCATCAAGGGGGCAAACAGGTCTGACATATTCTAGGAATTTGAGCAAACTTTATTATACTTTCATTTTACTTGGAAACGTCGACCACGCTTTTATTTTAATGCACTTTTTTCCTGAAGCCATTCTAAACTATCGCACGTTTTATTTTTTACTTTGCAATTGTTTTGTTGCACATTTGATGACTTTTACTTTGTAAGCATGTAAACCGTTTTTACACCTGTTTAGATAGTTTCCCCCTTTTTTTTTTGTTATTCGACGTTTATCATTCCCTTAAACGTTTTTCACATTTCACTTCACTTTGACAACAAAGGAGGAAAAACATTAACGAGACTTGTAAAACAAACAACAGTACGAAAAGTACTTGCAATTTTTTTAATTGTTTCCGCGTTCATGCCCTTCGGGTATCTCTTTCAAATCTGTGTCTGTTAGTATAGCGTAATTATAGGTATTGGCAGTGCGGCAAATATGCTGCAGTAATTAGTCAAAAGGAAGAGCCTTCAATCTCACTGCAAGTCTTTCAATCAGACAGTGTCCCGTCATGACGGATACAAATAATGAGACGTCGGGTCTTGATAGCGACGGTAGTGTGTATGAACGCTTCAGATCTGGGAGAAGCCTCATCTGTCTGGATTGACTACAGCCTCGGATAGACGCCCACCTACCATTTGCTGCTAAATATGCTCCATCTCGAAGTAGGAGCTTGTAAGTGGCTACAGGCATGCCCACGGACTCTAACTCGGCTGGAGTCTGTAAGGTTGTTCATAGTCTTGCCAGCTCGTCTGCTCCTCAGTTCCGTTACCCACATAAGGTGAATATTGAAATGCCAAGCCATCTCGTTACGAAACCTGCGGCATTTCAAGTCTGATGTTGAGTTCAGGATGGCAGAATCCAGGGACTTGATGGCAGTTAGACTGTCGGAGAATATGTTAATCCCCACCGTGGTGAGGACGTTATACCTCAGCCATTCTGCCACTTCCTTAATTGCCAAAATTTCGGCCTGATAAACACTACAGTGATCAGATAATCTTCTTGCTACACTTAGCCTTAGGTTTTTGGAATAGACCCCGAAACCTACCTGACTATTTAATTTTGAGCCGTCGGTGTAGAGGTCGACAATTTTAAAAAACACCAGGAGTTCTATATTTCCATGTATCTCTATCTAGTATAAGTACTCGTATATGGTGCTTTTGGTCGAACAGTGGCTTAGCCAAAGTGTAGTTAATATTGCCTGTTATGTCAGACACCATGTTAAGGATCACACTGTGGCCATAACCATTGTTTGACCACTGTGACAGCTCTCTTAATCTAACTGCCATAGCTGCAGTAGTCTGCATACTAATTATGTGAAGGGATAGTAAATGCAAAATTACCTTTAGTGCATCGGATGGGATGGTGCGGAGCGCACCAGTGATGCATAGACTAGTCATTCTTTGTAAGATTTAAATAAATTTGCAGATTTGTACATAATTTTGATGAAACCAGTACGGAAATTTCAGTAAAATTTGCGTTGGTAAACAATTGAGAAGAGTGACAGAAAAAGGCTGCTACTCGCTGTCAAAAATAGCCTGAAATTAAGCTAAATAAAAGAAGCAATTTTACAACTACCTGAAGTCATCCTCTCAGAAATTAGAGATAGCCATTGGCCCATCTGCAAATTTGTTTGTATTGTGCTCTAAGAGGCATAGCAGCACACTATATTTTCATTTGCAAAACCAAATTTATTAATGCTTGAAACATTAGAATTTAAGTAAGTGAGTAAATTTGGGTAATTAGAATAAGAGACAGGAGATAATAAAGTAAAAATAAATTGCAATAAATCGGTCAGTTTGTATGGGAGGTATCAGAAATTGTATGGCAAAATCGTACATTTTCATTCCCTGAGCTTAATTTACTAACTGCATTATGTATCCCTAATTTAACTGTATTCAGTATTGCCGCAAAAATGTTGAAGCAATTTTGAAAATGTCCATCATGACCCAGGCCTAAATTCAATTCTTGTGTGTAGTGAACTTTTTTCCTATTGAACCGATTTCGACCACTTGTGCCACCTATAGTTCATAGTGTAGACTTTATGGTACCGAGTTTTCAACAGATAAGTGAACGAATGATAAACGTCTTTTTATAAAACGTGACATATCGACTTAATTCATTTTCCCAATTGGAAAAAGTTTTCATTTTGAAAAATTGTATGATAATTTTGTAAATTGTAACGAATAATTTTTTAACATCTCTGGAAAATGTCCATATTTCAAGTCTTTGTTCCATTCCTTGTATGGACAAATTTTTTCATACTGGGGAAATGTTGGTCTAATTCAATCTTATAGTGTCTGCCAATAAATAGGGAATATATCTGGCGCTGCAACCTCAACCATAATCCCAACCGATACGTGGAACGAGATTGATTTTTACTATGAGGAAATGAAACAAGCAATTAAACTATTATTGATTTTACTAAATACAGGGTGGCGCACGAATCGTGCTACTGTCAGCTGTCAGTGAGAACATTATTTAAAGATATCAAAGGAGTTTTTTTTACCCAGAACTACGTCGAAGATGTATCCATTTTAACTGCCACACCTATTATGGCGGAGCACCAAGGAAAATTCCTGAACAAATTTATATCCAGAAATCCCAATTTTTGCCGACTTCCAAAATCAAGCTGTATAAAACGAAACCAAGAATTTTGACTGAATTACAGCATTTTCTTAAAACAATGATTAAAAATGTCCCTCAAATGAATAATTTTCTGATTAGATGTCGCATATACGTGACACGGTTTATCGTCTTCAAAACTAATTAGTTATATAAAATAAAATTGAATTTTCTATACAATAACAAAATTAAATAATAAAATAATAAAAAATATACAATAAATAATTGAAATATATTGATTTAGAAAAAAATTATTAGAATTTCTTATTGTATTGCAATTAGTGCGCCACCCTGTAGTATGATTAGCTTAATCGCAGATAAATTAGTCAGGCTGATTCAAAATTATAGGGGACGATGCGATTTCTGCTAAACTTACAATACTGTATGGGAGAAACAAGAACAGATGCGGTTACCTCGTTCAATTAAAAACAGAGAATTGAAAACAAAAAATGTAGCATGCAAAGTTGCACCCTGTTTTATGATTTAAGATCTGGCCACATCTCAAACCAAACATTTTCGATATTAATTTGAAAGTATCAACCGCATGACATTCCATTGATAAAGTAAATTTTTCGACAACCAAAAGAACAGAACTTTGTTTGGGACCAGAGAAGCCACCTTACCAAAAATGTGTTGGTGGTCTGTTCAAGAGACATGTAGACTTTACGAATTTATAGAAGCATTTATAACATCTACATTCTGGTCTTGAGGATGAGAACTCTGGTCTTGGTGGTCTGTTCAAGAGACATGTAGACTTTACGAATTTATAGAAGCATTTATAACATCTACATTCTGGTCTTGAGGATGAGAACTCTGGCACACAAATCTTGCACGTAAGAAAACAGGTATCTTATCTGGCAATCAGGCCGGTTACAGAAAATGTAAATAATGTAAGTAAAAGATAAAATATTTACATTATATTAATGAAAATATATATATTGTGCAAACTATTATGAATGAACACTTTATTTGCGGCACGCTGGCAGCAGGTGCGATAAAGTTTAATAGCCAACGCAAAATATTTATTCAGTTTATGGAAGCTTATTCTTATATCAATAGAGTTATCATTACTAACGAAAGCCGACAAGGTGGTGTTATTTAATTTATTCGGATGATCAACTTAATATGAATCACTGTCTGGGCTACATAATTGAAAATCGACTACTCTTATTTGGGGCTACAAAAATTCATGCATGTTTTTACATCTGTATGGAATATAAGCGGAAGTTTGAATACAAACATGCACTCTTTACATACAATAAATGTCTATGCATGCCAGATATGTTTTACATTATATATAGCATAACCAGTGTTCATTACATTACGAAGGTATTGTAGCTAAAAGAGAGGAAATGAAAATTTTGAGTTCACCTGATGCTAACGCTGGCTCTGATGCCGAGTAGTAACCACTACTTACTCTTACGCTCGTTCATATGTATTCATACATTCCAGATTATATCGTTATGTGCTTGTGTTATTAGCGCAAAATGTTGTAAACATGTCCAAAAAAAAAAAAAAAAGAAAAAAAAAAAATTGTCTAACAAAGAGCTATTTCTCGTTATTGTTTCCGTTTCGGCAGCGAGAAGAAAGTCGACAAAAAGAAAGCATTCACTAGTGTTGCAATTAGGGGTTTCTATCGAGCTCTTTAGCTTTCCCCGTGATTCTATATTATAATTTGTAAGGCCTCCGAATCTTTCAGTTCGGCAAATATTACTGCAAGCTAATCTTTTTCATTATTAAACAAAAAATATTGGGTGCGAAACTAAGTTCCTGCTGTTTTCCAGGAGATGGCGCCAGCTGTAAGTGCAAGTCTATTCTTCCATAACCTGAACATCATGAGCTAAGCTTTGGAATGTGTTAAAAACACCGGCTCGACACATTACTGATTTTCTTTTGACGGCATATTTTTTTGGTTATGTGAATATGTATGATTTTGTGCCAAATAATCATCATATACGGGAAGTAGAAACCGGCATCTGAAACTCACCTAAGCTTCAAAACGTTTACGGAGATGCTGCTTTAAGTGAAATAACGTGTCAAGATTAGTTCCTTTCGCTTTAAAGACGGTGATTTTGATATTGACGACCATTCGCGTGAAGGACTACGAAAAACTTACGGAGACACTGAATTGAATGCATTGCTTGATGGGGATCCATACAAAAGGCAGCTAGAGCCTGCTACAGTATTAGGAGTTACCCGCTAAGCTAGTTTTAAGCGATTGCATGCATTGGTAATGATTCGAAAGCAAGGAACCTGGGTTCCTTATGAGTTGAAGCCAAGGGAAGCTAAGCGTCGTTTTTTCGCCTGTGAACAACAGCTTCAGTAACAAAAAAGAAAGAGATTTCGTCTTCGTATTGTAACGGGTGATACAAAATGGATTCACTACAGCAATCCAAAGAAAAGAAAATCATGAGGGATACCCGGTCATGCTTCTACGTCGTCGGCCCGGCCGAATATTCACGCTGCGAAGGTTATGCTCTGTATTTGGTGGGACCATTTCCTTGGTATTTATT
>JAHXMU010000648.1:639179-670948 GCA_019455685.1 Philornis downsi | reverse complement strand
GTTCCTTCCGACACTTTACTGTAGTCATTTTCTTTTTTGTGTTACATGAAAATATTGATGATAGTTTGTTTCTTCTCTTCCATTTTGTTTCATATTTTCCCATGGCACTGCTCATTGTTTTGTGAACCGACTTCTGTTTGTGAATTTTGATGTGTTTTTGCTGAAATTGAACGATGTAAACGACAATTTGGATGCGTGCAATAACTTAACATTGAACATTGAATGAACGATCTTACTGGGGCAACATCAAAGGAAATGTTTTTGTAATTGCCGCTATCATTCTGGAGCGCAACTTGCAGAATGTTGCTAATTATTTGGTTGTATCACTGGCGGTGGCTGATTTGTTTGTTGCCTGCCTTGTGATGCCACTGGGTGCAGTATACGAGGTAAGTAGCAGCTTGCGCTGATGATAACTAACATATATATTTAACTATTATGGTTGATTGTTCAACTGAAAGCTCACAGCTTCCTACCGTAATAACGAGAGCACTAACAGCTATGATTAAAACATAAAAAAGCCGGCCCGGAGCGGCAGCTGTTGGTGCGAAAGCCAGATGAGTTCCGTTGAGATGTTGTCATTGTGCCACCAAAGTTGTGGTGCATAAAGTTTCCCAAGAACAAACTCTCCGCTTTAATTGTAGCAACTCATTAAGAGCTAAAAATCCTTCGTTCCGGAATGGCTTAATGGTATCATGTGCGGATCATTTATCTTAATTCTTACAGTGTTTCAAAAGTGTAATCATTGGTTGTTTAGTAATTATGTTTTCTCTGTTTCGTTTTCTTTTTCCATTCTGCTTCACTGGGCGTAATTTAGATAAGCGAAGGCTGGATACTGGGCCCTGAACTGTGTGATATTTGGACGTCATGCGATGTCTTGTGCTGCACTGCATCAATACTCCATCTGGTGGCGATTGCAACCGATAGGTATGTATATGCGTAAATAAACTACCTAGGAAGGATATAAGGAAATATCGTGGTGGTATTGGAAACACCATACTCTTATGATGTATACTGTGCAAAAGGAAGAAATTGAAAGCTCATTGCATGAATAAATTTCTCACTGTTATAGAAGTTTTAATTTAAAAAAATATATCAATAATAAATAAAGTGAAAATATGATCCCATACAAATGATGGCAAGGAAATTGCATTATGTCTCCCTCTTGTACAGACTCTCGTTAGTTTTAACAAACAAAACTGGGGCGGTCGATTTTCACAAGCTTGTTTTAAAGCGAATTTTGTTTCCAAAGAAATGTGTATTGCCTGGCGTTTATCTAATGGAACAAGATTCCTCTCTTATTTGCCACTTCTAGGAGACTGCTTCCATGAATCAGTTTAATTATTGACAGTAAATGCCCAAATTAACAAATAAAAACACAGCACAGCCTTCTTGACCCTTAATCCTGGCTTGGGCACCGTTTCCGCCGTCTTGCCGCTATTCGACTACTACCATTTCTGCTGGACATTGTCGTAAGTGACCCACCAACTTTTCATCACCGGTAACCACCCACTTTAGAAATGGGACGATTTTATTGAGATGCATTTTTGGCATTAAAATTACTGAAACGGAATTCACGAATTCACAATTATTGACGGACAGACTGTTGTACTTTAATAACCATAGACATTTTTCGCTATTCACATTTTCGCCCTTTTCAGAGAAAAGTTGTTAAATGTGGTGTATTTTTCCCTTCGCGTGTGCATCTACGATTTTTAGAGCGCGCTCAAACAATTTTGAGCCAAACAATCACATTTTTTTAAGTAAGGAAATCTTATTCTTCTAACGCCATCTAGCATAATGCAATCACATTTATACACTGCGAGATACAGGATACTAAATTCATTTATTGGAAAAATAATGGATTTATTTTTACTGTATCTTTTATATTACTGGTCGTAAATCTTTGTGAAAGTATCTGTTGAGCGTTGTTAATCCTTCTTTCCCAAGAATTGAAAAATGAATTGCGTGAAGCAAATTAAAGTACGAATTTGAAATTGAATTGAAAAATTAATTTCATAAAGTAAAGTAAATTACGGATTCTAAAATTATGAATTAAATTGAATTTTTGAATTGAATTGCTTTTAATTAAATTGCATTATTTTGAATTAAAATTGCATTATATCAAGTTACACTGAATTAAGTTGAATTGCACTGAATTGCTTATGTGAAACAGTTTGTAAATATTTCAAAATGTAAAAATTAACTATTTTTTGCCTTTGTAAGGACCACTTCAAACAACCTTGTAACTATAAAAACCCTTAGTTTGTTACGCCCGTATGGCAAAGGGCACGTTGGTCTCTTGGTTGAAATTAGCGAGATACTTGTTCTCTTTTTCCAGCCGCCAACCAGACCACTTGGCCAGCCGCCCTCAACATACGAATAAAACTTGAAATAATGTAAGTTAACTGTTATCTTTTTCTCATCTCCATTACGAAACCCCCTCGTAAGTATACATATTCCGCTAAGAACCTTAGTTCTTCCACGAAACCTCCAATTTCTTTCCCGGAACCTAAGTTCCAAATTAAATCTTCGAACCAAATCTGACAGATTTACACACTAGCATTGCATTTTACATGGTCCTTCGAGCCGGTGATTCAGACTAATATTTTACAACAACGTAGTAGCCGTATCACCCTTCGCGGTACCTCCCTTGCAAATTGATCGATTTTCTGAATTTCAATTTTTTACCTGTAATTCATACTTCTTTGAGGGTACTGATCTGAATTTTGGTCTATTGAATGTCTTTGAAATGCTTAATAAAATTTAAATAGATCAGCCAATTAACCACATCCTTTACGGTTTCCCTGTGCGAATACCCGATTTAGCACAAATATTATTTGTTTCGTAACTCGCAAACTGTTATTCGAAATTTAGTCAAATTTGACAGACATCATGCATTTCAAGAACTTCGTACAGGAAATGAAAACGAAGACAGTTGCCGTGGCTCCTCCAGCAGCTCTCGCTAAAACGACCGATTTACCCAATACATTGTAAGGTTCATACCTATCATTACATTGTGCTAAATTCGGTCAGATAAAGTACAGGTTGAGCGTTCTTTAATGTAGACCGGGAATGAAAATGATCGATTTTGGCAGACCCTTTCTGATAACTCCCGTACATATTTGCAGATATTTGGATATTAAATATTTCTCCTATGGTTCTTTTATTGTAGGGTGTGTTGATCTGGTGTTTTTTTTTTTTTCTTTGCATCGTATTGATTACCTACTCTGGGTAAAATTTGATCTTGGTCTATCTAACTATGCTCCTTATGGTGTTTTCCACACCAATGATCGATTTAGCCCATATACAGGGTGGGCCATAAGGGTGTTGGCGGTTTAAATATTCAATTTCTCGGTAACGCGCGGCGCGGGGTGGCGGGGGGATATGTTGTTCGCTGCGCCGCTTCCTGGAAATTTAGTCGCCATGGAGCCGTATATGGGAGTGCAGCGTGCATTTTGTGTCCGAGCGTATTATGAAAACAATAAATCAGTGATTACTGCACGACGTTTGTATCGACATGAACACGGTTTACACGATTTAAGTGAAGTTCCAAGCGCCAATGTGATACGAAAATGGATCTGAATGTTCGAAACAACCGGCTCAACAGTACCAATTACGGTTCGTGGTCGCCCAGTTTCTGCAAGATCAGACGACATTGTGGAGCGTGTTCGTGTTTCAGCTCACGACGGTTAGAGCGAACAATTATTGCAACATGCTAGCAGACTTTTTGGTGCCAGCTTTGCAAGAACTTCAAGGCAATACCTCGAGGATGTGGTTTTAACAGGATGGGGCCTCATGTCATACGGCTAGGGTATCCATAGAGCTGCTGAAAAATGTTTTTCCTGGAAAACTCATTTCGAAAAGTGGGGATATTGAATGGCCCCCACGTAGCCCCGATCTCTCTCCATGCGATTATTTTCTATGGGGCTACCTCAAATCGGTAGTCCACGAGAATAATCCGACCAATTTAGAGCAGTTGAAGAGGAACATTATTCAGGAAAGTAACAAAATACCGAGAACAACTTTTCAACGAGTTTTCCAAAATTTGCGACTTCGGTTCCAAGAATGTCAAACAGCCGAGGGAAGCCATTTGGACAACATTATTTTTAAGTCTTCAAAATTCCCATGCTTCTACTTTTTAAAAATACAAATATATTTTTTTTTATGTTTCGTAGTTTTTTTTTTAATTGAATATTTAAACCGCCAACACCCTTATGGCCCACCCTGTATTATGTGATTAGCTATGCAACTTTCAAGAAGTTGTATAGTCCAATTTGGTACACATCATGCACTTTGTAAATTTAGTTTGGGTCAATGATATCCTTATAGTTTCTAAGCTAAATTCTTCGGTATGTTATAATTAAGATTCATTAGTTGTGAGTATTTTAAGATTATTTTTGGATATTACTACACACACCTCCGCACCATCCATTGTGCTGCAGAAACCCAAATGAGTTTTGGATGATGGTGTATGTAAAGTATTTAACTGAAAATTTCTCGGCTGATTATTAGGGTAACTTAACAGCAGAATAGCCGCGAAAATTGTGCGGTCTAAATTTGCCAACAATCGCTTTTTCATTAAGAGGCATTTCTTGATTGTCGGTTTGGTATTTCCTTCAATACTACTCAAATGCAACTACCATGATCTGCATTGATTTCTTCTTTGTAGTGTTGATGTTTTCTGTTTGTAATAAAGTCAAGTGATAGAAGTTTATTAGTTATACTATTATGAAAAATATCTGAATTATACTTTCCAAACATCTCAGAACACAAATAATTTATAGTTTTCAATTTTCTCGACATTAATTGCAAACAATTCTATTTTACAGCTTAATTTGATTTTGTTAAATTAACATTTTAAACTAAAGCGAAATTTTGCGCTTTAAATACATTCATCCATTAATCCATTCCATCCATTCCATAAACTGCATACAAATTTAAAATCCCCATGGAAAGCCGCCTCGGTCACATCTCCAACCAACATCAATCCGAGTACATAGACTGATCTTCACAGGAACTTTTTCAACTATTGTAATATTTAACGGGGTTGATACTGGTATCTAAACAAAGTTGCCGATTGCGTGCGCATACTACAAATGCGGAAAATCAATTGTATCGCTTACTTTTGCTAATCACGTTCAAAACTTACTCTATCATCTGACCTATCGAATACGTACTTATATAGGTAGACACGAAGGTCGTACCTGTTTTTCATGTATTATAACTACAATAATTTGTTATTTTTACTTTTATTACAGCAAAAAGACTCAAAGAAATTCAACACGCGAGCTGCATTTGACATTAAAACTAATAAAGGTTTTTTTTCTGTTTTATTTGCTCACATAGTTTTTAAATTTTTCTTTAAAGTAATTTATTTCTCGCACATTGAATACCTTAATTTGTCCATATCGATTTTTCGTTCCTCTAACGTTTACTCGCCGTAAACTCGTGTGTGTTTTCCTTTTTTTCTTTCTTTTTGTTTGGGAGTGGAGAGTGCTTACGGCACTAAATGTGCAATTGGTCCTGTTCCTCTAACATTCCCTCACACTACTCTCCCTTTGTCCTTACTACCTATTTCAACATTTGTGTATGCTTTAACCTTCTGTATGAGCATTTTTGCTATACACGTATTTGTTGCAATTGTACGAGTATGTGTAAGGTGTGCGTTAGAGCATGTCATGATAAGAGAAGTGTGCGTGATTGTTTTAAGGCTCACGATAATGGACGCCCACGAACGAAAAAATATAATAATGAACCACATTTTTTTTAATTGTCGTGCCAAGCTGACCTGCGAACAGAATTATTTTAATAGTGTTCATGCGCAATTTTTTTTTTTTTTTGTCCTCGTGATCACGCGGAAAACAACATTTTTCGATATTGCTAACACGATTCTGCAACATCAATTTGTTTTAACGAATCGTTGTGAAATTAAGTTAGTTATTTGCGCTTATTCATAATTAAGTGAGTTTCATTATAAATGTAGAGTTATCCATCCCGAGGTTTCAAAAGCGTCGATCTGGCAAGGCTGTCAGAGATTAAATGCCTGTCATCTGAAATATTATTTATTTAGTGAAAGGTTTGCCATTTATGAATATGGATCGTTTAATAGCCGAAGAACGCGTAAAAATAGTTAAAAATTATTACAAAATTGGTGATTCAACCGTGAGTTTTCATTCGAACAAATCTTTCTTCAGCGAAGAAGCTCATTTCTCATTCGCTGGTTACGTCAACAAGAAAAATTGGCACATATTGTGAGAACAAATACAATACATATGGCAAAAAAATTAATAGATGGAGCATAAATCTTGCAGCTAAACCATTTTTTAAAGAAATGAAAAGCTTAAAAGTGAACTTTTTTTATATACTTTTTCATGTAAATTGAAACAACTGGTGCATTACATCGTTATCGAAATATTATTTTAATATATTGGGTGATTTTTTTAAGATTTAAGTTTTTCAGGTTGGTAATGGCGTCCAAACGTCATCTGTCAAAGAGAAAAGTGTTCAGTATACTCTGCCATTTCATCATGGAAAGGATAACAAACGAGCAACGATTGCAAATCGTTGAAATTTATTATTGAAATTCGTGCTCTCTGACAAATGTGCATCGTTTGATACGACCATTTCATTGTCGATATAATCGAACTGCTGAATCAACAATTCGTGCTGTTATCTCCAAATTTCGCACCAAATTTACTTTGTTGGACATAAAACCATCGACTCGTATGCGTAGAGTGTATGCCGAAGAAAATATTGCAGCCGTAGCGACCAGTGTTAATGACGATCGTGAAATGTCAATTCGCCGCCGTTCTCAGCGATTGGGCATGTGTTACTCAACCACAACGAAAATTTTACATGTCGATTTAAGCTTGAAAGCCCAAAAAATTTAACTCATGCAAGAATTGAAGCCGAATGACCTATCACAACGTCTAATTTGTGGTGAATGACCTTACAAAAGCTCAATGAAAATCCCGTGTTTTATCGAAAAATTGTGTTGAGAGATGAGGCTCATATCTTGCTGAACGGATACGTACACAAGCAAAACTGTCGCATCTGGAGATGAACAGCCACATGCCATACATGAATTACCGATGAATCCCGAAAAAAGGACAGGCTGGTGTGGTTTATGGGCGGGTGGCATCATCGGTCCATTTTTCTTCAAAGACGACCGTGGAAGAAACGTTTCCGTCAACGGCGAGCGATATCGAGCCGTGATACGCGATTTTGTTTTGCCGCAATTGGCTGAGTTGAACATGGTTGAAATGTGATTTCATCAGGACGGTGCAACATGCCACACTGGTCGTAAAACAATGAATATGTGTAGGGATGAATTTGGTGAGCAGTTTATATCTCGCTTTAAAATTAAATGGCAAAGACCAATTTATTGATTCCAATAAAAAATTTTAATATATGAAACAAATTTGAGTGTTTTATTCGATTTTTAAAGAAACTGTGATTAAAAAATTACCCTTTGTAAAGCATAATAACAAAAATCTATAATTTTCCTTATAGATGTGTAAGTGCGATTGTGTTACGCTAGTTGGCATTAGGAAGATAAGATTTCGCACCCAAATAACGACTCAAATAGTTTAGTGATTGCTTGATTTACGCTCGATGTATGGTGGCCACACGAGTTAACGCAAAAAAAGTCTCGTAGGCCCAATTTCCATTTACAAATCTTAATCACAACAAAATCGATTCATTTTTGAAGAGGATGGTGACTGGAGATGAATAGCGGGGATCGCCAAGTGAAAACGAAAGCGTGGTCGAATTGTGCTTAGACAGTGCAAACGATGGCCAAGCGCCGATTGTTGATCGGGAAAATTTTGCTGAACGTTTGGTGGAATTGGAAGGAACGTGTCTAATATTATTCACTTCCCTGTCTCTAATTCGGACGTTTACTGACAACATAGGTGTAGCAAGAAGCTTCTAGGGCTTAGTCTTTCCATATAAATTGTCAGATTTTCGGGAACTATGGTAGACTATGGTAACTTAAATTCTTATCCATTGTATTGCATGTAATGCTTGTCTTCAATTCCCAATTAGCGGCTTTTATAAGCCTACTTTTCCCACCGTATTAATTTATAATTACGTACAAAATTTGGGAACAAGGGATCAAAGAGCAGCGCAATTTTTGATACTTACTATACAAGTAAACGATTTAACCAACATATTTTTAAATGTATATCTTTTAAGAAGTAATATTACACTGGGTCAACATTTTGAATTGGTTCGTTGTGTTTTCTAATTCAGGAACTGACATCACTTGACCGTTTGTGCGTTGTATTGTATTATGATGCTTGATAAAATCTGTAAAATTCAACCGGATAACCCTTAGTCCTTAGCTGTACGAAATATACTGGATTTCATACACATTCCACTCGTGGAACCACCAATACATATTGGCCGGTTTAGCAGAATTTAATGATTCCTCTAAAATTTCGAAACGAAGGACTTCTGTAAGTTGTAATTTTCGCCTTGGAAAGGAATCCTTTTCTTTTGGTATCCCCTACTTTTTGCACCAAACCATTCCATAATCGGGTGAAGGTATATATAATTTGGTTGGACTGTCGAAAATTTCTTTACCAGTTTGATGGGGGGTTATAATTTCGCTTGTTTTTTGTGAACTAACTATTACTCTTCTTCTAAATTGTTTAAAACTCCTTACATTCTGTACACATAAAATACTTCAAGATAACACTAATTCTATCTTCACCTAATAAGATTCACAGGATGTGGCATATTAAATAGTAAGACTTAATTTTTATACCTAGCTAACCCGTTACTAACAGCCTAATATTGTGCTCGTTCATGAATTCTTGTCATGATAATATTTATTTTAATGTCATTAATAATATTTATTTTAATAAAAGAGAACGCCATCGCCTCGCACTAAGTTATTATTCTTTTCGATACTAAGTTATTGTTTACCTGGAAAAATGATTATGAATTTTTGGGGGCTTTTGTAGATCAGAATTTCCAACTGATTTTGTAAATTAACTCTGTCATAACCAAACATGATATTTTGTTTTTAAATCGCTCTCAACCATATTCAAATGATTGATTTGTAATTGAATCATCGGGAATATTGCATAACATGAAATAGTCACGTCACGGGCACCTCTCCAATTATATCTATGAAATATGCAGTTGATTGTGTGCCTGTTGCTACTGTTTTAATTTGTTTTATTGGTGAAACATGACTTCAACCATGTGGGGTAGCGTTTTTCTACCTCCCGTGGTATTAAAATGCTAGTCCAGATGGACTGCAGGAAAGCATTGAAAAAAGTAAGTACTGTTCAATGAAAGTACAACAAAAATTGTAGAGTATCACGTTACAAAATGAAATTTTTAAGCTTTTGTTATAGAATCTTTCTTTTGTCGAAAGATTTCAATGTAGGAAATTTTTTAAGGCTGCAATTTATATACAGTTGTCGATACTGACGGCAACAGGAAAAAGTGAAAGATACAAGCTAGAGTCTCGTTATCAAAAGACGAAATTCGTCTCGACTACTTTATTACAACCCTAAAAAAAATTAGCATGTGACAATATTTACTCAGGTTGCGGCTTAAAAAAAAAACAGCCAAAACAGCCATATATTTTATGACGCTTAACAGGCAAAATAACAGATTTAAGAAAAATTAATTTTGTGGGCATAATGGATTTTTATCAACTGCAACCACCGCGCCATTTAGCACGTCCTTTATGGTTCCATCCCAAACAAAGAACTTTGAACCTGAAATATGAGTGCCGTTAAGGTGTCTGCTTTAGAAATGTGAATTCATAAACTAGACATTCAAATTCGGGTAACTTCCGTGGAACCTGCCAAATTTGAAATAAAATAAGTTTTTCACCTACGAGGTGTGTTCAACAAATAGGGTGAAGTTGAAAATTTCGCGAACTACGTATATTCGTCTTTCGATTATCATTTTTATTTATGTAGGTACAATCGTCTCAAAAATATTTTGACAGTTTTATCCATGTAGCGTGTTTAGTTTGTTTGTGAGAGGCATAAATAAGACGAGTGTTTTGCGTGTTCGGCGATTTTCTGCTATCGAAAAAAATGGATCAAAAAAGTTGCATCAAATTTTGTGTAAAAAATTGAATTAAGTGCTCAAAAACATTTGAAATGTTGGCAGTGGCATACAGTGAGAGCACTCTGAGTCAACAAAATATTTAAAGTAGTACAAGCTTTTCACAGAAGGTTGAGAAGATGTGAATGACGACTTTCGCTCTGGATGCCCCAGCGCATCAACAACCGATGGAAATGTTGAGAAAGTGAAGAAAATTATTATGGAGAATCGTCAAATCACAATTAGGCAAGTTGCTGAGGATACTGGCACATCGGTTGGGTCATGCCATGCAATCTTTTCGGCAGATTGGGCATGAAGCGCGTGGCAGCAAAGTTCGTTCCAACATTGCTGAATTTTGGTAAAAAAAAAGAACGTCGCATGAGCATTGCTCAGGAATTGTTGAATGACGTCAACGATGGTCCAGATTTGCTTAAAAGGTCATAACTGGTGACGAATCATGAATATATATAATATATGAAAGTCTAATCGTCCCAATGGAAGAGTCCAGGAGAGCCAAGGCCAAAAAAAGCACGCCAAGTTCGATCAAATTTCAAGGTTTTGCTCGCTGTTTTCTACGATTACCATGGCGTAGTGCATTAGAAGTTCTTACCACAAGGTACGGTACAGTAAATAAGGTGTATTACCTTGAAGTTATGCAGCGTTTGCGTGAAGCAATACGAAACAAACGCCCGGAATTGTGGAAGAAAATTAATGGCTTTTGCATCATGATGATGCACATCTTTGCTTGTGAGAGATTATTTGGCCAAAAACAACATCGTTATCATGCCTAAGCCACCGTATTCACCTGACTTGGCCCCCTGCGACTTTTTCCTGTTCGCAAGATTGAAGAGACCCATGGAAAGGACGGCGTTTTGCGACGATTGAGGAGATAAAAACTGAATCACCGAGCACGCAAAACACTTGTCTTATTTATGCCTCTCACAAAAAAACTAAACATGCTATATGAATAAAACCGCCAACATATCTTCGAGGCGATACGAGGTGTACCAACATAAAAAAAATAATAATAATCGAAAGTCGAATGTACGTAGCATGCGAAATGTAAAATTTCATCTTATTTTTGAACACACCTCGTATATAATTTGAGATTTAAGGCTCCATTACTCTAAATGTTTTTGTGCCTTCCCCCTGAGGAATGAGGAATGAAACGTAATTCCCAAAAAAAGTGGGCTAAAGTACCAAATATCTTTTGATCAAATACATTTCATGACCTTTTTAGGTTAGAACTAAAATTGAAATTTGTTGATTGATTGTAACTACATTTATTGAGCTTTTCGTCTATTTAATTAAACTTCTATTTCAAAATTCCTTTGTTTTGTGTCATTTACAGATACTGGACGGTGACCGATATTGATTACCATAATTTACGGACCCCACGACGTATATTCTGTATGATATTTAGTGTGTGGTTTTTTGCCGTAATTGTTTCGTTAGCACCACTATTCGGCTGGAAGGACCCGGAGTACATGGAACGCATTGAACAACAAAAGTGTATGGTTTCACAGGATGTAGTCTACCAGGTATGTGTGTATGTTGCAAATTCCTATGGAATGGCGGGACTCTCAATAATTGAGTTTATTCCTGCAGACACACATACACTTTTACATATTTAGTATCATATTGTATACATTAATGATCAATCGTTTGTTAAGTTTTGTGCTCATTCATTGCATTACGTTCTTATTGTTTATTTATTTCAGATTTTTGCCACTTGTTGCTCGTTCTATGTTCCGTTATTAATGATTTTAGTATTATATTGGAAAATCTATAAAATCGCACGCAAACGTATCCAACGTCGCACGCAACGTTTGCGTTACAATGAGAGCGCCAAAACAGACATGGTAAGTTTAATCAATCAAACGACTTAGGCTATTGTTGCTATCATTATTAATGGCATTGACTAAAAATAATAGTGGAAGAAGGATTTTAGGGAGTATAGGAAGCAATAAACAGTTGATACACTCAATGAAAAAGAAAAATATGTCTTCGTGTTGTGGGAAAGCTTTACATAAGCTTTAAATACGACAAGATATGCCATAAACGAGACACCGGCAAAATGGTCAAGCATTTGATTAAGCTGACTTTACGAAAAAGCAATTTGGTAAAAGTATCAGAGAAATTCTGAAAAAATATAAAAGGCGATTAGAAAACATCAATAATTTTTATTAATGTCTTAAAAACACGATGAAGAAATTTTTCAAATTAATACTTTCAGCAACATTTATAAAATATATCATCAAATCATTTTGCATCACTTGTATGCAATAATAATTTTATTAATGAAATAACGTACTGAAACCAACACTTTTTAATAATTTATATGGAGAGTACTATCAATATACGTATAAATGAAATTTTCACTTAGCTAACCTAACCTAAAGATGAAAGAAACCACACCTCTCAATTCATCCATCCACTATCATCGCTTCAATCGCTCTTATCCTATTTTTGTTAAGATGCTACATACAGCAGGGCGCTACAAGAGATTACTTGCTTTATCTTTATTAGCCTTATCTTTATTAGCCTTATCCCTGTAGCGCTCCATAAGATCACATGCATTGTAGATGAATCCTTGCACACGGAGAAAGAGTGCAGTTTCTTTATCGCCACTTGAAGGATGCACATATTAATTTTTTTACGTTTATTTAATTGCAGAAATAATATGTTATTATAATAAACAATAGTTGCCAATAACAATTCGTATACATATATACATATACTCGTACAATGCCTCTAAATCGAACTCTCTAGTATTATAATTATAAAACGAGTTTACCTTTCACAAAAAAAAGAAAAAAAATATGAAAATTCTATTTAGGAATAAAAAACAAAAATATTCAGTTTTACACAATAAAAAAAAAATATTAGAAAAAAACATTGATCGAATATGATATGGTTCTTTACATTCTAAACCACTCTTCTGATGATAAACTAGACGCCACAAGAGACCACTTGTCTTATCTTTATTACACTGTTCCATGTGCGCCTCTGTGGCGCCCCATAATGTAATTATCATATATAAACAAACCCATGTGAGCATTTGTGAACAATACCTCATAAATTTCGGCAGTATATATGAAATCTACATATATAAAATTTCTACGTTGCTAACTGACTGACTAACTGATCGCCAACCAGGCTAAACGAATAAAATTAGAAACTCGCAAATTCGAGAATAAATACCCTTTATAGGGCGCAATAAGAAGGGATTTTTTACAATTCTTACCTTTAGGGCTAAAAGCAGAGCAAAAATTGACCAGTCTGATAGCACTACCCAGCTCAAACAGCCATGAAATATTTCAGGTCCAGATTAGCATGTCTTATCTGGTTCAGATTTCAGTTTCAGATTAGCATGTTCTACGATCTAAAGGATAAAAATTGGATTAAAAGGCTAAAAAGGATTTGGCTGGA
This sequence comes from Philornis downsi, assembly GCA_019455685.1. NCBI lineage: Eukaryota > Metazoa > Arthropoda > Insecta > Diptera > Muscidae > Philornis > Philornis downsi. Next base: position 657,442 of record JAHXMU010000648.1, on the reverse strand, counting down.
GCTAGAATCTTGAAAATTGGTGCTCAAATTTCTCTTCTAGACTAAATAAGCTAAAGGGTGATTTTTTAATCGTAGTTTTTTTTTTTTAAATGGAATAAACCACTCAAACTTGCATCATATCTTAAAATCTTTTATTGGAATTGATAAATTGGCCTTTGCCATTTAATTTTTAAAGATTATTTCATGTAAATGTTGTCCGCGGCTCCATCTCAAAATGTCCATTCAGAAGGTCAAATTTTTCGTCAATTTTTCGAGCATTTCGGCCTGTATTCCACGAATAACGCATGTTATGATACCCTGTAAGGCTTCAACAGTATTCGGCTTGCCCACAAAGACTAACGACTTGACACAACCCCCAAGAAATAATCAAGAGGCATTAAGTCGGAAAATCTTGGGGACCAACTTACAGGGCCAAATCGAGAGATAAGCTGCTCACCAAATTCATCCCTCAACAAATCCATTGTTTCACGAGAAGTGTACCATGTTGCATCATCCTGATGAAACTGCATGCTAACCAAGTTCAACTCAGCCAATTGGGGCAAAAAAAAAATCGCGTATTATGGCTCGATTTCGTTCGCCGTTAACGGTAACGTTTCTTTCACTGTCGTCTTTGAAGAAAAATGAACTGATGATGCCACCAGCCCATAAACCACACCAGACTGTCGGTTTTTCGGGATGCATCGGTAATTCATGTATGGCACGTGGCTGCTCATCATTCCAGATGCGACAGTTTTGCTTGTTTACGTATCAGTTCAGCAAGAAATGAGCCTCATCCCTGAACACAATTTTTCGATAAAACCGCGAATTTTCATTGAGCTTTTGTTAGGCCCGATGTATATTTTTGCATAAATGCAAAAGCGAAGATCACCTGGTTCACCTGTTTGAGATTTCTGCGGTATTAAGCCAACCCCTTAAAAGATTCATGGGCTGGGGTAATCTTTTCCACAATCTATTAACTGCCCTCGCATATGGAAAAAAAGCATTTAAAGAACAATTATCTTTGATCATAGGAGTTTCATATCTTTTAAGGTCAATTAAGCTATGTCTGTCCGTCTGGCTGCAGATACGATAATTGCCGTAAGTTTTTACGAAACTTCCCAAAATTTTACACAGTTTGATATTTAACCAAATCACAGCCGGGCTTTGTAAATGCGACTTAGCCCTTCTAGTATCTTCCATGCAAGTTGACCCATTTTCTGAAACTGGTTTTTCCTTTGTAATTCCCAGGTCATACGAGATGTGTTCAAAAAATAATTTGAATTTTCAATTTTCGCAAATTTTCAAAAAAAAAAAAAAATAATAATAATAATAATAATCGAAGGCCGAATGTGCGTATACTTTCGGTTATTATTTTTTTTATGTTGGTACACTCGTCTCGAAGATATGTTGGCGGCTTTATCCATATAGCATGTTAAGTTTGTTTGGAAGAGGTATAAATAAGACAAGTGTTTTGCGTGTTCGGCGAACGGATCGAAAAAACGGATCAAAGAAGTTGCATCAAACGTTGTGTAAAAAATGGAATTAAGTGCTCAAAAACAATTGAAATGTTGACAGTGGTACACGGTCGAGAAGATGTGAATGACGACACTCGTTCTCGACGCGACAGCACATCAACAACCGATGAAAATATTTAGAAAGTGAAGAAAATTGTTATTTAGAATCGTCGAATTACAATTAGAGAACTTTCTGAAGATGTCGGCATATCGGTTGCATCATGTCGTGCAATCTTTTCGGAAATTTTGGCCATGAAACGTATGGCAGCGATGTTCGTTCCAAAATTGCTGAATTTTGACCAAAGATAACGTCGCATGAGCATCGCTCAGGAATAGTTGAATGACGTCAACGATGATCCAGATTTGCTTGATAGGGTCATAACTGGTGACGAATTATCGATACCAAAGCCCAACCGTCCCAATGGAAGAGTCCAGGAGAGCCAAGGCCAATAAAAACACGCCAAGTCCGATCATATGTCAAGGTTTTGCTAACACATATTGGCAGCCCTTTCTTCGTAGCCAGGAGATACCAAATTGATTATGCTAGTATGGAACATAATCCCCATTGGTGGAGGTAAGGCCTATCTTACCACCTCTGCTACTCTATGGGTCTGTAGCACCCGGTTGCAATGCAACTCCACATTCGAGCACAAAGTCTCTACCAGCGATTTTGGTATCAACCACAACTCGCGTGATGCTCCCACTAGGGGTCCAACACCAAATGATCAGGCGGGAACTCGGTCCCGGGGCCTCCTGATCCCCACGCTACCGGCCGAACTCACATAGCAAAGCTACTACCAAATCTTGATTTATACACCATACTTCACGGGATTGGTCGCCCTGTGGCAAAAGATACAGACTGGACATTTTTACATACCTGCAGGCACGGCGTAGTGCATCAGTAGTTCTTACCATATGATTGTGGGGTAAATAAGGAGTATTATCTTAAAGTTATATGCCCTTCGCGTGAAGCAATACGAAAAAACGCTCGGAATTGTGGAAGAAAATTCATGGCTTTTGCAACATGATGATGCTCATCCATCTTTGCTTGTGAGGGATTATTTGGTTAAAAACAACACTGTTATCATGCCTCAGCCACTGTATTCACCAGATTTGGCCCCCTGCAACTTTTTCCTGGTTCCAAGATTGAAGAGACACATGAAAGGGCGGCGTTTTACGACGATTGAGGAGATAAAAATCGAATCGCTGAGAGAGCTCAAGGACATACCAAAAAGTGCATATCAGAACTGCTTCGAGGGTTGGAAATTCGATGGCATAGGTGTATTATATCTGAGGGGAATTACCTTGAAGGAGATAAAGTAGAAATTGATGAATAAGCAAAAATTTTTTTGAGAAAAATTAAAATTCATCTTATTTTTCGAAATCATCTCGTAGATGAGTATACGTGCCAAAAAAAAAAAAAAAAAAAAAAAAAATATTATTATTAAATTATTATTACCCCTTTTTCATTGTATTGCTCATTTTTCTCAGTGACTGTTATAAAAATCAAAAAAATTCCGTTGAAGAAATATTTGTTAGGGTGTTCCTGTCAACGTATATTTCGGCGGATGAGTTAGTTCTTGGATGTACAAGTTTTTTCGACCTGAGAGCATTTTGCTCGATTTCAAGCTTAGCTGTAACATGATTATAAGTTTTCAGAGCCATATCGATATATATATTTTTGCGAATATCGGAATTTTAATATATAGGTTTGTGCCAAATTGTGTGTAAATCTGTTTGTCAATCGACCCGTATTTTTTTTTTTTTTTTTATTTTTCAACAATAACAAATTTTTATTATTAAACTGTACAATACTGTAGAATAATAATATATATGTTAATATAAGTTTTAACAAGTTACGCCCCAGCGTCTAAAATAGACGTTATAGAAGCAAGTTGGCAGTAAAATTCAATATGTTATACAATTATGTTACAGAAAAATTATTATAAATTTTTTAAAATTAATTCAAATTTTGTATACAAACAAAAGTTTAAATAAGAATTCCTTCAACATTCTGCAGTAAGTGATTTTTCAACAAATTTTTGAATGTTAGAATATTATTTGCGATTTTTAAATTTTGAGGTAAATTATTATACGCATGGCTACCCGAATACTCAATTCTCTGCTTCGTAATTTCAAGTCTACACTTTGCTACCCTCAAGTTACTACTATTTCTGGTACTGAACACTTGTTGGTTGATAGCAAAATGTATGGTGTGATGTCCTACATTGTGTAAGCATTTGAATACATACATAAGAAGTTTCATTAGGTAAGTACCATGCACAGGTAAAATGCTTGGGAATGCTTCTGTATAGCGAAAGTGTTGAATATGTTAAAGGCAGATTTGCCACAGCTTTCAAGGCTTTGTTTTGAATTCTTTGTAAAGATTTCAGTTCTGCACTTTTTTTATACCCATATAAAACAACTATATAATTTAAAATTCTTTAAATTAAAGTTTCGTACATTAAAAGTTTCACTGTTCTATTAAACTTATTTTTGAATTTATACAAAATACCTCTAGTAGTTAGGTATTTTGAGCTGATTTGTCTTTTAAATGTTTAATGTGTGTATCCCAGCACAGATTATTTTGTAGAAATATACCTAAATACTGGACACAACCAACTTCTTGGATAATGTTACCATTAATATATATAGTAAACTGGTTGTTGTGATCACAATAAGGCTTAAATCGTATCAACTTTGTTTTTGTGGCATTTAGGACTAGTTTGTTTATTTGAACAAATTCATATATCAAGGACGCGTCACGTTCAATATACGGTCTGACAACTGTCTCGTGCTGGTAAGGGTATAAAAGGCATAAGTCATCTGCGTACATAAATAGTTTTCCTGTCAATCCAAGGTTTCCTATATCATTGAGATATATTTTAGATAACAAGGGTCCAAGTACACTACCCTGCGGTATACCATATTGAATATCTTGTAATGAACTTTTACAACCATTAAAACATACAAATTGTTTCCGGTTCCGAAGGTAGCTGCCTAAAAAAAAAATTGTGTCTACAAAATAGCATGCATAGATAGCCATCGCTATTTTGAGGGGTGTGCTAAAAACGCCGCGCCTGAACTCTTTACCACATGTGTTGCGCAGCATAATATTCCGTCAATTGACATAACGAGTATATCGCTTGAATGCCTATGCGGGCATTATTATATTATTCATGTATAATAATAATTAATGATTTATTAATGAATCCCTAAATAGCTGTAGCGGCCTAGATAATTCAATTAGGTTTTCATTAGGTTTCAGCGGATGGAAAAGCTTGTGATTTATCGGCTATCCATTGTGGTTGAGATTAATCTAGCACAACAGACGTTTACACGTATGGGCTAAATTGTTAGCTTTTATAATTATAATATCGATAAGTGTCATACCCACCCAGAAGGCGTTATCATTGTCATTAAGTTTTGATTATTTCATTGGTTTGGGTGAATATACACAATATTCCCTGTAGCAATTTTGCGTTGACCTTTTTTTGGAATTTAGATTTGAGATTTCATGCCAAAATAACAACAGAAACTCAATTAAAACCCCTTTTAGTTGTCAATAGAATAGGTGGTTCGCCACATTAGAAAATAGTGTTTGTGTGAATTTGTGCATTGTTTGAACGAAATGAATTTTTTGAAAACACAACTATAGAATTTGTCAGTAGCGTTGACCTTTCTTTGCCATAAAATGGCATTGTATAGCATCAATTTTGTGAAATTAAGTTTTGCTTTCGGAAAACCTATTATGTTTTTGAAACAAAAACTTCCAGGAAAGCGAAACAAATTTAGTTGGAAAAATTATGTTGTGGTTTTTACCAAATAAATGGATTTGTATTCCTATCCTCTGGCCAGAAAATTACGTTGTAGTACAAAATGAAGGGTGGTGGAGGTGGGGAATAAATTGAGAGAAAATAAAATAATTTTAATATGAAATAGTGGAAAGTTGTCAAACATTTTAAGCAAGCTGCGACGTTGACCTATTTGTAATACTTCAACTACGCATGAAAAAGGGATGAACTTTTAACTCTGCCGTCAAAGGAAAAACAAATAACTAAAAAAGCCAACCTTAAAGAGGTTTAACCATAATGCGTTATGGTTATTAAATCAAATGTTGTATTTGGCAATTTGACAAAATGAAAGTTTTATGTGGTTTTCATTTTAACAATTCGTGATGCACAAATACAGGGTGGCGCAATAGAACGTACATATTTAAAAAATAGATTAAAAAATAAATAAAAAAGTACGACGGCACTCCTCTAACCGCAAACGAAAATTATTGAAAACTTTCTTCAGTAATACTGGTGTAATTGCTGCCATTTCAGCACGGATATTCTCCTTGAGTTGAACGATGTTTCTTGGATTATTACTGTAGACTTTGTGTTTGAGGTATCCCCACAAAAAAAAGTCAAGAGGCGTCAAGTCTGGACTACGTGGGGGCCATGGGATATCACCTCTTTTCGAAACCAGTCTGCCAGGGAACATCTGCTTCACCACCGCCATGGAGTCATTTGATGTGTGACAGGTAGCTTCATCTTGTTGGAAGCAAGTTCTGGAATTCACTATTCTTAAACTTTCAATTTCTGGAGCCAAAAATCCGTCCAACATCTCAACATAGCGTTCCGTATTAACCGTGACGTTTTGGCCTTTCGCATTTTCGAAGAAAAAAGGACCAATTATTCCTCTGCCAGAGATTGCTACCAATTCTGTCACTTTAGGACTATGCAATGGTTTCTGGTGTTTGATTTTTAGATTTTCACTGTTCCAGTAACGACAATTTTGACGGTTTACGAACCCATTCATAAGGAAATGAGCCTCGTCAGAGAAAAGGATATTGTCAAAATTGGAGAATCGATTAAGCATTTCATTAACAAATGCGAGCCTTGCTATGAAGTCAGACTCTTTCAATTCTTGTGTTAATTGCAGCTTATATGGATGCAGTTTAAGATCCAATGTTAAAATTCCTTGCAAACTTCGTCGCGATAATTGTAAGACAGACGATCTCTTGCGAGTCGACATTTGTGGATTTCCTCGTACTGACTCCATAACTCTCTCAACATTATCTTCGGTCCTAGATGCTCTTGGGCGACCATTTGCTTGTGGTTTAAATGTTGAACCGGTCTCTTCAAAACGCTTTACCCATATTTTAATTAAATTAGCACTCGGAGCTTCACTAATTCGCCGTAGTCCATATTCAGCACAATGTAGTCGCCTAGTAGCAATATATGAACGAGAGTTCTCGTAAAATGCGCGCACACAAAATGCGCGACGCTTCCCGTCGAAGTGATTCATAGCGACTAAAACTCCATGAGCCAGCCAACCCAACGATGTAGGCGCCCTCCCGCCCGAGCCTTTTCTACCCCGCAAAAAAATATAATGCAATATGCACGTTCTATTGCGCCACCCTGTATATACCGATCCATCTGTCCATTCAAACTTGAATTAGAAGATTGAATTTTCGGAACTAAAATATATCGCAATCGTTGACAGGTAGAATAAATCAGTATGGAAATATAAAATATGTGAAAAATTTTACCATTGAATAGATATTTCAGAAATTCTCCGTCAATTTTGTTTTGTACATATTCATTAATTAAAAGCAATCTATATATATAAAAATCAATTGCTGTGCGTTAGTCTCGCTAAAGCTCGAGAACGGTTGGACCGATTTGGCTCATTTTGGTCTTAAATTATTGGTAGAGTATTCCGGAAGGTTTAAAAGGTTTTATTTGAAGTGATGGATGGCGTTGGAGATGAGATTTTTGCAATTAATTTTTTTATCACATTAACTTTGAATCAAATAATGGTAGGTGACAAACATCATTTTGAAGGCAAAACAACGTTTGCCGGGTCAGCTTGTATATATATGTAATATATGTTTCCTTTTAAATAAATACGAACTCGTTTTAAGTAAAGCTGATCGCCATATGACGCCGAATATCTTAATCGAAATAAGTTTCTTTTTTTTAATAATTTATGTTCATCATATTTTATACATACTAAAATAAACAATAGTTCTTATGTTATTTATGTTATATAACGCCCCATATTGGGGACTCCAGTACAATCTTATTATACTATAATATATATAATTAGTAGTTCATACGAGGTATTATGATATATGTAATGTAATGAAAAATTAAAGAGGAGAAAAAAATTACGTTTCTATCTGTGTGGGGGTAAAAGAGAGTCAAGTTGTAAAAGGGAAAATTCATGAAAAATGCGTATTTATATTAAGTGATCCACCAGTATTTACTGGTGTATAATCTGGCGATAATGTCAATAACTTTATTAGGTATGCAAGTGTTAAATCGTATGCCTGTTTCACTAACTGCATTGATATTTATTGCCTTTGTTGTAGCCCTCCGATAATGATGGTAGAAAATTGGAACACCATCATCGCTTTGTATAGCCGTTCGACTATCTACATAGATATAAGAAAGTTTCTGGTGGTGTAAATCCTTTTTGAATTGTATTCTCTATATAGGCCGTATTTGTATAATAGAGCGCACTTATTAGATTGTTGTTCTTATGTTGAGCACATCGCTCAATATGGTTTCGAATGAGTCTTATAATAAAGTTATCTATTCTACTTATATTAGCATTATTATATAATATAATATTTGATGTGTATTTTAAATAATCGCTTTGCAGAGATCTATATGTCGATGTACACACTCTAAGAATTTTCCTATCTATTTTATGGATTTTTTCCATGTATGCTGAGGAAATGTTGACCCATAAGGCGCACCCAAAGTTATTATGGGTTTAATTAGGGACTGGTACAAAATGGTTTTGGTTCGCGGTTTCAAGGATTTATTGGCCAAAAATGCCTTTTTAGTTTTGTTCTAAAATACGATTAATATGGTCATTGAAATACAAAAATTTATTTAAATAAATTCCGAGATACTTTACGGTGTCTACTAACTTAATTATCTCATTCGTTGCCTTGGATTTTATCATAAAAGATTTCCATTCTTTTCTGATGTTGCTGTTGCATTTATTTACAGGTGGACGAAATAAAAGGGACTCACTATTTTCAGTGTAAATTTTCATGTGTCAGTCTTTGGCATATTTCTCCATGGTATCGATCGATAACTGTAGTGAATCAGTGATTTTCGCAACCTTGTCACTTAAGCTATATAATATTATATCATCAGCAAAAGATACTATATCCCCCATCATATTGTGGAGGTCTAATAAATATATGTTAATAAGTGTTGGAGCCGTCACTGTGCCCTGTTGGAGGCCGTTGCAAATTTTGTATTCTTTGCTCATGGCACCGTTTTTACAAATTATGAAACATTTCTCATTGATCGTATTATGTTTTAATATTATTAAATGGTTGTGGAAACTGTAATTTATTAGTTTGCATATTATTCCTGGAATCTGCAAACACTATCGAAAGCCTTTTCCATATCTATAAGGCATGCGCTCGTGCAGTATTTCCTGTTCCAGTTCCAGTTAATACCAGAGATAAGCACATTTATTACGTTGATTGTGGAATGATTATACTTAAAACCGAATTGCCTGCCGCTGATTAGTTCTTTATTTGAACAGAATTTTTGAACAGTGTTGTTAATACAAACTTCAAAGACTTTGCTGATGTTTGGCAATAGACTTGTTGGCCTCAGATTCATGAGGTGCCTATGGTCTTTGTCTTTTTTTGGAATGACTACAACTTTTGCTTTTTTCCCTCTGGTATAATTCTAATCGGCAATTTTTCAACACTATGTTTGGTATGCCATCGAGTAATTTTTTCCTCAGATTTTTAAATATATACTCGTATTTAATAGAACTCTGCGAATATTAGAGAAATTTGTGATCGTGATTTGATTATTCTCATAAGATCTTTTTGATTTAAAGAATGTATTTAATTTATTCTCTACATATGTATGGTTACAATTACCAACATCATTCACCTTTGAAAAGTGAATTGACTGCAATTTATCTACTACAGTATTTAGAATATTTTTCTCTCCAGACTTTGAAACTAAAAGTAGTAAACTGTCATTATTTTTAGTACGATATAGCATTTTTGAGCACTCAAATTGAATAAGAAGTCCATCATGTTGCAGAATTACATACTAAATTTTAGTTTAAGCAAACTACAACTGAGTATGAGGGGATGGCATTTCAGAGCTAGTAAATGTGATTGAATGCATTTCATAAAATCGATAGAGTCTGTAGTGCAGTCAAATACATTTCTTACTAAAATAAGGAAAACCTACTTAGTGTTAGTTGTCATATATTACAATCAAGTTTTGGTAATCTAAACTTATTTAAAATAAATTAGAATTTTGTGTTTGATTCACAGTCGAAACAACAACTCATTTCATATATTAATTCGTTTTTTACCTAAATCGACATTTGAAGTTGATTATAATGGAACAAATTAAAGCAGATATTTTGATTCGAGAACCTGAAATGGATTTTCGTTTTTTAGTTTGAATCAGAACTGAAACCTTTTGCTTCATTTCTTGGAAGAGGAAAAGGCCTGGCGTCAAACCGGAAAAGATAAAAATAATTCAAGTGATTTATTTTCTGAATTTACTATATTAGTTTTTAACAGCTTCTCTAACGTACTGTGTGCTTTTATGAATTGAGAGATTTCAAATAATTTACAAAACAAACGTTTCTCGGAAAGAATCAAAATCGAAATTGTCTGTAATATGAAGTAGAAATGAAATTCAATACAATTTTGATTCGGCTTTTAGAATCAGACGAAAAATGTTAATATTTTTAATTTATATTACAAAAACTGAACAAAAACTAGAACTTTATGTTTCATTTCTTGGCAGAGGAAAAGGCCTGGCGTCAAACCGCAAAAGATAAAATGATTCAAGTGATTTATTTTCTGAATTTACTATATTAGTTTCTCAGAATTTTTAACAGCTACTCTAACATTTTGTACGCTTTTGTGAATTGAGAGATTTCAAATAATTTACAAACAAAACATTTCTCAGAAAGAATCAAAATCGAAATTGTTTGTAATTTCGTTTTGGACATGTGAAGTGGAAATGAAATTCAAAACAATTTTGATTCGCTTGTTAGAATCAGACCAAAAATGTTTATATTTTTAATTTATATTACAAAAACTGAACAAAAACTAAAACTTTATGTTTCATTTCTTGGCAGAGGAAAAGGCCTGGCGTCAAACAGCAAAAGATAAAAATGATTCAATTGATTTATTTTCGAAATTTACTATAACAGGTTCTCAGAAATTTTTACAGCTACTCAAAAATTTTGTATGTTTTCATGAATTGAAAATTTTCAAGTGACATACAAACAAAACGTTTCACAAAAAGAATCAAAATTGCTTCTAATTTCGTTTCAAATATATGAATCAAAATTAAAATTACTTTTTGTTTCGTTTTAGAAGTGTAAAAAGGTGAAACTAAATTCAATACAATTTTAATTCAGTTGTCAGAATCAAATTAAAAGTGTATATATTTTTGATTTCGATTCCAGAAACTGGAGCAAATCAAAACAGTTTTCGAATTTAATTTCGTTTCGGAGACAGTCTTTGATTACAAATGGGTATTAAAAGAGACAAAGCAGGTACAGACCAGCTAAATTAAGTTTGTCTGGATACTAGAGAGTAAGAATTTACTAACACCAAGTACACCAAAAATTAAATTTAGTTTGACGCGCATCTTCTCTAACTCTTAGTATGCCTCAACTTAAAAGTAATAAAATTGTATACTAGGAATCATTCTGTTAATGTGATGCGATTTTTCATTCCGTTAGTTTTTAAATCAAATTATCATATGAAGTGTCACATTTTCAATATCAGCTTGTCTTAAGGCTAGTATATGAGCTATGAAATATATTAGAACTATATTTAAAACCATCCTGATTGTGTATTCAGTATTCAGGAAACTCTTCTAACTCAATTTTATCTTATTTAAGAAAATAATGAGAAAGCTTTGAACTCAAATTTAGGCAAAGTTCCAATTTTTTAGTTCAGTGCTTTCTCAAATTCATATAGGAAATTCTAATATTTATTTCCATTTACTTCAAATGAATTTAAAACTAAAATGTCGTGATATTGTCAATGTATTTGATTTAAGTATATAATTTTTCGCACTTTGTTACTTTCTTTATTAAAAGAAATTAAGTAAAGTGGTTGTCATTTTAAGTACAGCAATTTTTCTTCATCTTTCCAAAATATTAGTATGGATGAACTCAAAAGTAAAAGATTATACGTTTTTCGGTTTCAAAGGTAAAGTTAAATAAAACGCACATGTAAAGTTGTGATTTCGATGAAACCTGTATTTTATTATAATGCAATGTCATTTAAATGACCGCCTCTGAATTGGTTGCAGCAGTGGATGCTTACATTTGAGGATTATCCGCGAAAACACAGCCTGTGACGTAGCCTCACAAAAAAAGTCTAACGGCGTCAAATCGCCTGATCTTGATGGCCAATTGACATTGCAAAAAAAAAAAAAAATTAAATTACGCTTTCTGGAAACTTTTCATGCAAGAAAGCCAATAGCGCTCTAAATCGAAATTTGGATTATCCGCCACACTTTTATTGACAGAAGCGACATTTTCGGTAGTGCATACATTGCGATAGTACCCAGGCCTTACCACATTTGTAACGCTTCCAGTCTCTTAAAATTTATTTATAATCTTTCCAATTCCTTTCCATTCCGACCATAATCACGTCGTAGTGCTCAAAAAGTGCCCACGTTGGAATCACCGCTTTTATAGTAAGTTTTAACTATTTTTACGCGTTCTTCAGTTGTTAAACGATTTATATTCGTAAAAGGCAAAACTTTCGCTAAGTAAATAACACTTTAGACGACTGGTATTTAACAGCTGATAGCCTTGCCAGACCGGTGGCTTTGAAACCACTAAATGGATAACTCTATATGTATAATACAGTTCTACTGACTGAAATTCCTATACTGATGGGGTGTATATCACACTGTAAGGAAAGCAATATGAAAGATATGAAGATATAAAGTATATATAATTTCAGTAAGATAATTTTTATGGGAGGCACCGGAGAGGGCGTAGTCATTTTGTCGATTTTTTCACATTTTATCCATTATTATTGAGCTTTAGAGAATCAAAGTTCGATAAATTGGTCAATTTATATATATAAATAAACAGCATAAACAACCGATTGGAATATAGGGAGATGAAAATATAGGGGTTAAGTCGGTAATTTGTAAAGGAGGCACCAAAAGGGTAGTGGTTGCTTGCTGGAATTTTCTGCGATATTGTAGAGCATTGTAAAATAATGCAATGGATATCATTGACAGATGATTGGTTGAATTTGGAAAAATCGTTCAATTTGTATGGGAGGTACTAGAAGGGACGTGCGATTTAGATCATTTACACTTCCCTACTACGACCTTGGAAAAAATTAAGCTGTGCCAAGTTTTAAGAAATTCCATAAAGATTTAGAACATTTATCTTATCTACCATCAAGCCAGTCAGCCAGATAGACTAACACTACGTAATCAAATTAAAAAATTAAGAAACGAATTTGATCCAAATATACTTTAAACATATGTATACCTTCATTCTTTCAGATGAAGGAAGGAAAGAAAGAAGAGCTGCTCAAACTGATTTGTCCGATAAAAGTTACAATGACTCAAATGTTTTTAAAATCTGGCGGAATGTGAATGCGCAATTCTGCTCCATTTTACAAGAACATACATTAGAATATGAGGCAATTTAATATTTTATTGATTGTGTTGATTTTTGGATTAACTTACTACCAGAAGGATGATTCAAACGTGAGCTTTCAATCGAACAAAATTTTCTTTAGCGATAAAACTCACTTGGTAGTTACGTCAACAAACAAAATTATCGCATATTGGACTCGGAGAACCTAGAAGTGATTATGGAAAAGCCAATGCATCCAAAAAAAGTGGCTATTTGGTGCGCATTATGGTCTGGAGGTATAATAAAGCCATATTTTTTCAAAACTGACACTGAAGGAACTTCAAAAGTATCCACTTCTGGAATCAATCCAGAGGCGGTCATTTAAATGGCATTATATTTCTTACGTAATGGCAATGCCGAAGCTTTATAATCAAATAAAAGTTTGATCGTAATCATAGCATTATGTGTGTTTAACTTTACTTCAAAATGAAAAATGGATAACCCACTGGATTCACCCGACGTTCCTTTGCGTGGGTGTAAATGTGCTCGGAAGCCAGAAGGAGCGGGTTAAATCGTTTTGTTGTTATCAACAAATCCTCTGAATTAAAGCACAGTAGAAGAAGTAAAATTATAACTAAATGTACTTATCTACTACACTTTATAGTTATAAAAACTTACGTATAATTTTCAATTATATTTAATTTACAGAGAGGTAACGTAGAATATGAGAAAGGTGCCCTGAGGGAAAACATTATCGCTCCCAGAGTTTATTAAACGCCAAATCGTTGTTAAACTATTCGAAATATAGTAAAATGGAATATTTGCTAAATTTGGTAATTTATATGGGAGACAGCAGAAAGAATGAGGTTATCTGTCCGATTTTTTACATTTATCCGAGTACTTTAATCTAATCTACTCAACAACAGTTTAAGAAATCGAAGTCTACGAAAGCGTTTACAGGGGAAAAATTTTATTTCGATAAATCTGTCAATTCTTGTGGGAGGCATACTAATGCTGTTGGCAATTGATATCATTCTGAAATCAATTATATCAAGAACATGACGTGAGCCAAATTTAAATGAGTTACGTGCAAATACTTGAAAGATATGAAGCTAAAAATATATGGTGAAAGGTACCAGACACCCATACCTTGGTAGGCCCTTTACAAGTGCCAAATTTTACTAAAATCCATGCAACCAGATTAAGCACCAAGTAAATTTTAACACGCATAATTTTATTAGGTAATTGATTTATTGATATTGATGCCAAAAGGCATAACCGCAAAAATTTATTGAATTTATTTGATTTAAATCATATTAATGTATGGGGAGGCGTTACATACATACATATGCGAGTAAATAAATGTGTTATATTTTGTTGTAATGCGGAAACGGATGTACAGATATCTGTCAAATTCAGCACAAAGTTACAATTACAAATTGTTTTGTATTTCATGTTTGCACTCTTTATTGCTACACTTCTTTCAAATTTGTATCGCTTAAAGTGATGTTTGAATAGACTTCTGTTCACAAACGACTTACTCTCATTTCCTTAAAATGTATCCTGAGCTATTGATTTCCCCGTCATTTCGTTACACACAGGTGCTTTTACACACTTGCGAACACATTGAAAAGTTTATTGTTTCCTTGCTTATTCTTGTTCTTTTGTCATTTTGTGCAAACAAAAGATTTGTTTGAGAACATCTAATTTGAAATTTTATTAAAATTTCCTTTAGGAAAGTCATCGTGGAGGTTGGAAGGCACAGACAATAGACCACACCAAATATGTATGGGGGAAAACATTTGCTCTGGACATTAAAAATGTAACCCTCAAAAATTTTTGCTTATTGAGCATACAATAACTGTGTCCTAAACCAAATGAAGGTAGTTATTTTCGCTCAAATTTACGCTAAATTAAAAATTTGAAATCACTTTTGTCATTAAGTAAACTTCGTTTGCTTACATTATTTCCAAGGTCTCAGTACTTATTTATGAGCACTTTGTAAAACCATTTAATTTTTTGTTTTTTTTTTTGTTTTTTTTTTAGTAAAAATCATTAGAAGAATGAAATGCAAGCCGTATAATGTTTTTATATTTAGTTTTTTTGAACCAGCCTAACAAACAGACATAAGAAAATTCGCATTTCTTTACTTCCTTCCTAAGGATACACGCAAAGGCGAATAATATGAGCAGCATTCGTTACGCAACAAATGCTATACAAACCGTACAGGCAATGCGTGGTAAAAGAGTGTAACTTTCCTGGAAATCGGGAAAACATAACAATATCAGCGCATCAACAGTTACGTATTCTGCAGTTCCAACACCAAAAAAGTCGTATGAATAGAATAGAATCAAATTTAGAAATGGGCATTAAAAGTAGAAATACTCTTTAAGAATTTTAAGTAATTTTTAGCAATATAAAATATTACGCCCTGATCAAAAATCTGTCATTTGGCATAGGTAACACCTGTAGGGCCCAATATAGTATCTCCTGTATGGCATCACATTTACAGTTTGCGCATATCGAAAGGCGCAAAAAGTACATCTTACTGCAGGCAATGTTTTATAGTCTAGTCTATCTTAACCGGAAATAAATGTTTCTTATGGAATCTTAAAATAAAAAAAAAAAAAAACATAGCGAAAGAAATTTGCTAGAAAAACTTTAAGCAAACCAAAAATTTGGTCATGACCCCATCTACCTAATATCGCAATAAAATTTTATTCTTAGACCTTTAAAGGGTGATTTTTTAATCGTAGTTTTTTTTTTAAATCGAATAAAACACTCAAATTTGTATCACGTGTTAAATTGGTCTTTGCCATTTAATTTTTAAAGATAATTTCATGTACTTGTAAATGTTGTCCGCGGCTCCGTCTCAAAATGTCCATTCGGAAGGTCAATTTTTTTCGTCACTTTTTCAAGCATTTCGGTCTGTATTCCACGATTAACGTGTGTTGTGTTATCTTGTAAGGATTCAATAGTATTCGGCTTGTACACATAGGCTAACGACTTGACATGACCACACAAGAAATGATCAAAAGGCGTTAAATCGCAAGATCTTGGGGGCCAACTCACAGAGCCAAAACGAGAGATAAACTATCAATTATTTCACGAGCAGTGTGGCATGTTGCACCGTCCTGATGAAACCACATCTCAACCAAGTTCAACTCAGCCAATTGGGGCAAAATAAATCGCGTATCATGGCTCGATATCGTTCGCCGTTGACGGTAACGTTTCTTCCACGGTCGTCTTTAAAGAAAAATGGACCGATGATGTCACCAGACCACAAATCACACCAGACTGTCGTTTTTTCGGGATGCCAGGGTAATTCATGTATGGCATGTGGCTGTTCATCACTCCAGATGCGACAGTTTTGCTTGTATACATATCCGTTCAGCAAGAAATGAGTCTAATCGTTGAACACAATTTTTCGTTAAAACTGCGGGTTTTCATTGAGATTTTGTAAGACCCATTCACCAAAAATTATGAAATGGCAGAGTATATTGTACACTCTTCACTTTGACAGATGACGTTTGGACGCCATTACCAACCAGTGCTGCCAACTTCAAAAACTTAAATCTTAAAAAACCACCTTCTGTGATAAAAGTTATTTATAACAATTATTTTAGATTTTTATTATATTGCTCTAAACTAAAAGTTATTTTCGGTCTGTATTATATCTATCCAAAAATATGAGTTACTAGCCGACCCGGCAAACGTTGCTTTGCCTTCAAATTTTATTTTTATTGGAAATGTTTCAATGTTAAACAAAATTCTGTTTAAATACCGTTAGCAGGAGCAGAAATAATTGCTTTTTAATTTGTGGTTTGTATAGGAGGTACCACTCCCCATTGTCCAATCCCGCCCATATTTGCAGCAACACTTAAGATATGTACACCAAACCTACGCACCAAATTTTGTTCAAATACCGTAAGCAGGAGCAGAAATATTGGATATTTCATTTATGGTTTATATGGGAGGTACCGCGCCCCTTTGTCCAATTGGACCGAATTGTAAATCTAAACCATCCCGGGCACCACCCAGACGCATATACAAAAATTTATGCAAAGCGGTCCAGCCGTTCTGGAGTTTTAAGTATCGGAACAAACCACGATTCATTTTTATATATATAGATAGATAGATATGGGAGGTACCACTCCCCATTGTCCAATCCCGCCCATATTTGCAGTAGCACTTAAGATATGTACACCAAACCGATGTACCAAATTTTGTTCAAATACCGTCAACAGGAGCAGAAATATTGGATATTTAATTTATGGTTTGTATGGGAGGTACCACGCCCCATTGTCCAATCTCGCCCATATTTGCAGTAGCACTTAAGATATGTACACCAAACCTACGCACCAAATTTTGTTCAAATACCGTAAGCAGGAGCAGAAATAATTGATTTTTAATTTTTTGTTTGTATGGGAGGTACCACGCCCCTTTGTCCAATTGGACCGAATTGTAAATCTAAACCATCCCGGGCACCACCCAGACGCATATACAAAAATGTATGCAAAGCGGTCCAGCCGTTTAGGAGGAGTTCACTGACAACGCCCGTACAGTAGAATTATATATATAAAGATGAGCGGCTAAATATGGCACCGTATTGGAGTAGGCGCAAAATGACCACTAAATCGATATAAAAACTGGGTTTCAGTAACAATTGACTCCCATATAACTAAGAGAGAGCGCTGTTAGCATTATATATTGGTTATAAAAACTTTTTGGTTTCTCGCTCTAGCTGTCGCCAGACGCAAAGTTTGGAAGTCGCAAGCTTTATGGGAGTTTTAGCAAAGATTCCTGGTTATTTACACGTGCATAGTAGCCAAAGAGCATAATTTTAAGTTTTTGCATGTTGCAAAATAACGCACTATCCGGAAAAGCTCTAATATATAGCTCTTCCGGTCATATTTTGTGTAATATTGGTCTAACGTGTAAAAGTGTTTTTCATCAATACTGGCAATTACTTCAACTTTTTATACCTTTAAAAGAAGAAATGTGTTTCATGACTTTTCAAATCAATTAAGCACTCTCGGTCTACTTGACTAGTGAACATAATTACTGTAGTAAATCTTTATGAAACTTCGTTAAACTTAGCACATTCTAATGTTTCCGCGGTAACCCCTAATCCGTAAACTG
>JAHXMU010000648.1:628735-638779 GCA_019455685.1 Philornis downsi | reverse complement strand
GAATGTGCAAAAAATTTTAGAGGATTAATATAGACGTTTCAAAAATTGTTAATGAAGAAATCATTTTGAGGTTTGGGTCTCCTAATGGAGGGAATATAACAACGTTTGGGGCAACCCCTGGTCATCGTATAGGTGGGGCAATATAAAATATAACTGTAGGCCAACATTTTACGCCAGTCGGTATTATCAACTCATGCCAAATCCGGTGGTTTAAATTACTACAATATCCTACATTATATTAACAAATGCTAAATATTTCACTTTAAAAATTTTGCGTAAATACAGGGAGGTACCAGAAGGGGCGTACCAACTTTGACCATTTTCAATTTCACTTTTTCTCATTTTGTAAGTTGAAGTTCAAAAAGCGTGCAATTTCTTATACACTCACTCTTCGGAACGAGGATTGTATGTCGGAACACTCACTCTTCGGAACGAGGGTTATATGTCGGAACCCTCGTCCCAAAGAGTGAGTGTATAAAAAAATTGCACGCATTTTGAAACTCAACTTGCAAAGTGTCTAGTTTTTCCAAATCTATCCTGCGGAGAAAGTCGAGGTCATTCGTATTTTTATAGCTTTTCCAAATGCTATATGAGCATATTTTCCCCTTCTTGAGAAAATGTTTTTAACCGGCAGTCGTTGTAAGAAAAAAAAAATTGTTTAACATTTAAAATATTAATTAATTAATTATGTGAATTCTGATTTAAAGAAGAATATTGTTATAAAAATGATCCCAAGAGTTTTTATTGCTATAGAGGATCTGATGAAAAGGCAAGAGTCGAAAACAACAGCATCCCTCCTATGACAAATAAATATTAAATTCATCCACAATTGATAATTGCCACAAAATTTTAATCTTTTGTTAATTTTTCTTTCCTATTTCAAGGGTACACACATCAAACACAAAAAGAGACGCATTAAAATCTGCTTTAGCAAAGACATCTCTTCAGATAAGGGTTTCAGCTCGTCCGCATGTGACAATTACACAAGCGGTTCCAACGCCAACATCCGAGAAGAAACTGAATTCAGTACGAGCAATATTGAAGACAAAAGCCACGCCGGCACAGAGTTAACAAATGTTTCCGATGAGGCGACCACCATTAATGCAGAAGAGGTAAGTGTTAAACAAGTTAACGGAAAAAATGTCTTTTCCATTCACATTGCCAGTAATTTCTTTAAAGTCAAATGAATGGATGGATATTGCAATTGAATGTGTTTCGTTTTCTTCCTCTTCCTTCCCTTCACTGTCCTTCATGTCTTCCTGTCGTTTAACTTTATCAAATTGTATCACAACTTTGCCATCATTACATAATAGCGCATACCCCTTCCGCTGGAGATCTCAACTGTGTCCCAGCAGGTGGCAGCCACAACCTCAACATTTCAACAGCATGTCACCGCCATCGTGTTGACCTCCGGCAACCCACGCCTCGGTTCTTGTTCAAATAACAAACAACAACTTCACGCAACGAATCCCCACCAGAAACTTGCCAAGCGTCGTCAGCAAATCGAGGCGAAGCGCGAACGCAAAGCTGCCCAGACCTTGGCCATCATTACGGGCGCCTTTGTTGTCTGTTGGCTGCCCTTCTTCGTGATGGCTCTGATGTTGTCACTGTGCAAAAGCTGTGAAATTAATGCAGCCGTCGCTTCATTCTTCCTTTGGCTGGGCTACTTTAATTCCACGCTAAATCCCATCATTTACACGATTTTCAATCCAGAGTTTCGTCGTGCCTTCCAGCGACTGCTGTTTGGCAAGAAATACATTGCCAACAAATGCAAAAGACGGGCGGGAAACATATGATCTTATCAGAAACGGGCTGCGGAGCCCAGTATGGCTGTTGCTGCAGAATTCACGAGTTGTGCGTGATGTTAAGTGAGGTAAGTTGGACTAATGTAATCCTCGCAATCACGACGATACGTACATATGCATAATATGATGCATTTGTTTATAAGTGCGGAGTGATTGCGGAAGGGAATTTAACTAAATGTATGACCAAGTTTAAGAACGGATGATAGCCAATTGAGGAGTAGAAGTGGTATAAGATTGATATTGATTTCAAATGAAATTGCCTTCCCCCCATTGTATGCATACAAAATCTACAAACGTAATTCCATTTGCAAAAAAAAAAAAAAAAAAAATCCGACATTATTCCGTTTTGTTTACATACAAATTGTGCAAACGGAATTCCATTTGCAAAAAAATTCCGACATTATTCCGCTTTGTTTGTTTGAAATAAATAGGGGAGAGCGGAATTAATACTCTGATAATTCTATGGCGTCGAAGTTTTGAAATTTGGTGCATTTCAATTTGATTCAGGAAGCGCATTAAAACAATAAATAATGTATTCATTTAGCAGTAAAACCAATGCAGAAATTTCAGTTAAGTGAACAAACGTACATATTAATCTTTAACCAACTTCATTTTGCGTTGATGCAAAAGTATGAAGTGTGCCAGAAAGGCTGTCCAAAAAAAAAAAAAAAAAAACAAAATAAAAAAAAAATACAAAAAGATTCAAAATTATAACTTTCTGAACTCCTACGTTTAGAAATTGTAATAGGAATACTGATTTTTGCTAAATCGACCAATATGTAAGCGTTGTTCTATTTGGGGTCGAGGCATTTCCATTCGCAAAACTAAGTTTACAAACTACGTGATGCATGCTAAGTTACACTGGTTTAAAATAAGTTAATGAAGGATATAAACGTAGAAAAATGTGGGCTAATTACGTAATTTACATGGGAGTTAATGTGTCGATTTTTCTATAATATATTTTATCAATCTTTATAATGAATACATTACATTTGGCAAACATTTAAATAACTGCACTCCGAATTAAGATTTATGGTGAAGAAATAAAATTTTGATGAATTGCATGCGAGATACCAGAAAAGTGTAACAACACCTTTTATTTTCACTCTCGGAGCCTTATCCGACAGACTGGATAAAATCGATTATTTATATGAATAGTATCAGAAATCGCTTGGTTACTTGATCTATTTTTCTCAGGTCTTACAGAGAATTTCAAATAAATACAACGGCAACAAATTTAAGATACTGTCGAAAAGATGTTGCAATCTGATTCGTTTTAGCTTTGAGAAGTTACTTTCGAAAATGGGATATGCCAAAAGATGCGCAGTTATTCTTTAACTTTTTTTTCAAATCCTACCATTTGAAATGCTAATGCACACCATTATAAACTAATTCAATGAAAAAAATAATAAGTTATTCCAGTCTACGAATGAGAAATTTAGTTTCGGAAAATCTTTTAATCTTTATGAAAGTGGTTAGCTGATACATCCCCCCCAATTTCCAGCTAGTGTCTGATAAAATATAAGTCTGCGCTTTTTTTTAACAGGTTTCCTTAAGATTTACGACTATCGTCGTTCCTACCAATCAGCCAGTCAAGCAAACGGTCATCCCTCCATTGACTTTATAATTCACAAAATAGTTTGGTCAAAAGAACCTGGACATTCTTTCTTTTGGAAGCCAGATAAATGGGCGTTACTGAAAATGTATATTTCCACCACATACGAGTATTGCTTTTTGCAATTGAAAATTGTAACAGTTTTGGAAAAAACACTAAAATATCTCAATTTCTCTAGAGATGTGTTTACTTCCTGTATGGGTTAATCAATTTTCGGTTTCAAAATAAAGTTAAGTAAAACTCACGATAAAACTTTTATTTCATTATAATGCTTGGAACTTTTGTACCATTATGTACGAAATAAAGGGTTATCCATTTAGTGATTTCAAAGCCACCGATCTGGCAAGATTGTCAGCTGTTAAATATCTGTTATTTGAATTGTTATTTATTTGCTGAAAGGTATGCCATTTACGAATATGGAACGTTAAACAGCCAAAGAACGCGTATAAATTCAATTTCCGAAATTCTATTTCCTCCCTGTAACTTCTCTTTCGTCACCCTTAGCAGCTCAAATTTCTGCCCATTTCATTGTTTTATAATATTCGTAGCATTTCACAAAATCAACGGAAAAGATATACCTTCTCTAGTACCATTATAAAATACCATACCAAATGACCGATTTAAACCACTAATATATTAATATCCATAACTTTTATGTGATTACACTGAATTTAGTCAAATTTGATACATGTTGAGCGTGTGTCAAAGTATAATCTCAGTATGAAAACAGAGCTTATTGGCGCACTCCCCCTGGTTTCTCCCATACATGTTGACAAACAATCACTCCTTCGTAATGTCTGAACAAATACAAAATTGAAGAAAATTCGGTCAAGCCATCCCCCGTCTTATATCTGCCACTCAAATGACCGAAATAACCGAAGTGTTCTTACCTCCATATCTATCGGTCAGTCGTTTCAAATTCAGCTAAATTTGGCATACATCATGCGTTTGATAAGCTTGAAAACCCTGAGAATGAAAAGTCCGTTGTTACCACACGCTTTCTGGTACCTCTCACGCAAATTGACGTAATTATCGAAATTTAATTTTACACTGTAATCTCTAATACGAAGCCTGAAGTTACTTAAATTCTTTGCAGAACAATTTATGTATGATTGATTATTCGCAGATGTTGTACGATTGTTATTTGTAATTGTTCATGGTGTCTTTTTGGCACAATCACTATTTTTTATTCTTTTTTTGCCCTTTTTCTAAATTGATTTTTTTAAGATTTTAATAATTGTATTAATGTTTTTTTTTATTTTTTATAGATTTATTCTATAATTTCATTTTACTAGTGACCGTCGCAACATGCGCACGAAATACGACTCCGAATAGATTTCTAATTAGCTTGAATAGTCCCCACTGGGGAGCCAAAACGTTTTAAGTTTTTTTTTTTAAGATTTAACAATCACGTAAAATATTTGATCTGTTCAAGTAAAAAAGATTTTTACCGAAAAAAAAAAAAAATTGAAGACCGGTTGGTTTGGTTTCAAACCCACAAGCGCAGTTTTATTATATGGCCTTAAATTACAGTAAACTACCAAGCCTTGAAAACGAATACCAAAGAAAGTATAGACAATTGATAGGACTTTAACAAAAGATTTGACATGTAATTTATATATAATACATTTAAAAGGAGGAAAGAGAAAAATGTTTGGGAAACGCGAGAATTCATTTATCAGGAATATTGCTTTACAATGCTGAGTCACACAGTTGAAAATTAAAACCACTCAGCTTAACTGGCTCACTGGGCCACACTCCTCCTTAGACTTAGAACTGAAAGTACTTTTATATAAAGCAGTTTTGAAACCAATATGGTCGTATGGGATCCAACTATGGAGGACCGCTTCTGCATCCAATATTGAAAAGTTACAAAGAAGACAATCAAAAGTTTTAAGAATGATCACGTGCATTCCTTGGTATATAAAAAATAATAACATCCACAAAGACCTAAACATTCCCACCATCCGAGAAGAGATAAGAAAATCATGCATAAACTACATTGATAAAATTACTGATCATCCCAATTCATATGCGAGAGACCTGCTTTTGTTTGAGGGTCATAAGCGTCTCAAAAGATTGCAAACTCTAGATTTGGCTATATGATTTTTTTTCGAACTAAAAACTGAGTATTGCAGGGGCAGTACCGACATTAATATCTTTAGTTTAAGATTTGAATACTTATTGTGAATGTCGAAAAGACAGATTCAATAATAAAACTAATATTAAAACAAATGCTGAGTAAAACGTGAAAAATGCACCCGAATAACTGCGTCCTCTCTTGCACCTTCCATACATATTACCTTGTTAAAACTAGCCGATCTTACGTACCGATGGTGCCAATAGTTTGAAAGAAATATTTTCGTAAAAAGTGACAACCTTATAAAACATATGTTATAAGTTTCAAGGCGCCACGTTGTTTAGTATTTTTATTTGAGCCATTAAAAGTAAACGATCTCAGTGAACTTGCAAACATGGAAAAAATCGGCCTCCATTATATATTCAATATTTCCATTTGAAAGGTCTCAATCCAACAATTATTAAAATCGAGCTATATTCTACTCTGGCAGAGTCTGCTCCTTAGTTTACGATTGTAAAATATTGGGTAGCGGAGTTTAAACGAGGCCGTACAAGCTGCTTATACGATCACCGTAGGGGTCCACTCCAGACACGGCATCCACAAAATGGTATTGGATGATCGTTGGTTGAAGGTGCGTGACCTAGCTGAAATGATAGGCATTTCAAAAAGTGATATACATTGTATATTGACCGACGATGATGAGAAAGCTGTGCATAAGGTTGCTGCCGTCCTTGCTTTCAATAGAGCAAAAACGGTGCCTTAGGAATGTTTCAGTAGACTGTTTGACGATATTTCAACGCAATAAAGCTGAATTTTTTTCATCGATTTACGATCACTGATGAAACTTGGGTCCACCACTTCATACCTGAGCCAATGAAACAGTGAAAGCAGTGGACTAAAATGGACTGAAATCGTGCGCAAAGAAGGCGCAGACGGTTTCATCTGCAGGCCATATCATGGCGTCTGTATGTTTGGATGCGTATGGGATTATTTTTATAGATTAACTTCAGAAAGGAAAAACCATCAACGGCGAATAATTTGAATATAGAAAAAGAAAAAAAAGGCCGCATTTGGCGAAAATGAAAGTGTGGTTCCATCAAGACAATGCTCCAGTTCACACATCCACTACATATTTCGATGTCCAAAATTAATTATTTAAATTTCGAATTGTTTCGTCACGCACCTTATTCGCCAGATTAATCTCCCTTGGACTATTTTGGAAAAAAATTTCGGTGGTAAAGGATTTGCCAAAAGTGCAGAGCTGGAGTCTGCGGTTGATGGCTATTTTAAGGAGTTTGACAGTTCTTACTATAAACTTTTCTTCTTCTTTTCGACTTCTATGTTAAATAATCCTGTAAAAAGTATATCGAAGAAAAAGTACATTGTGCTGAAAAGTAAAGAAAATGTTTTATAACTTTTGTGTGTCTTCTTTGTTAGATCCCTCTCGTAAATTATATACTTACATTCCCGGGTGCGTATCTCTATTACACTAGGTTTTTAGTACTGCGAATAAAAATACTCGTAGATTGCACTGCCACACCTCCTATGGTACCAAACATTTAAATTAGCTGATTTAGTAAATGGTGGTTCCTCTATATTTCCCTGGACTTCAGAAAGTTACAATTTTGTGATTTTATTGCACTTTAATTCCGACTATTTCTTTAATCAGCACTTACCACGCTATTTCCGGGATTACTCACACTTTTGCAACAATGCAAAGGGATAATGGGTGAAGATGTATTATATAAGTCCGTTCACCTCACTGAAATATCAGTGAATTAAGGGAAGTGGAAGTGAAGTGAATTTAAGGAAAGTGGAAGAAAGATATAGATGTAGGAATATGTGAGTTAAATTAGGTATTTGTAAGGGAATTTTTTCATATTCCACCAAGCATTATAGTGAAACATCATAGACCAACATTCAAATAATTGAAGTCTACGAATTGCGGAGGGTAGAAAAATTAAATTGTTTTAAATTTTTAGTGGAATCCGTCTCTGTAACTATCAAAATATATGTGTCTGCTTTTGTTTAAATTAGTTCATCATTTCGGCTTTTACCTTATTTAAAAGATCAAGATGTGAAAAATCCTAAATCGTCTTTTGTATTATGAGAAGATTCGACTGTTGTATATGTATATTTTTTTATTGCCGGATAAAAAAAAATTGAACTTTTTGTAAGATTTAAAAGATTTTTCAGCAGTGCCAGCATAGGGAAATAAGACATAAGTTTAACAATTGAGTACTAAGCAGATTGTATCCGGAGTTTTTAGAAGAATATGGACATCATGCCTGCAAATATTTTGCGTTTAGATTTGCAGAGACAAACTCCTGTTGTGATCCAGAAAAAGCATGTCGGAACAATGGACAAAATTTAAATTTTCAATAATAAATTTCTGAGGGAACCAGCACAGAAGTTTCAATCAGGTGTGTTGAGTTATAAAAGCCTTCATGTGGCTTTTATAACTATGTCGTAGATTTTTGTCAATAAATGTTCCAAATTAAGCACAATAAAATTAAGAAAACTATAGAGGTGCCTTTGTTTTCGCTAAATTAGCAAATTTGTATATGCGGTCACCAAGTGGTAGTAATTCAAAACATTTTCATTCTCGAAACTAATATTAATTCTTGCACGGAGAAACAGTGAGAGAAATGTAGAAAAAATGATTTTGAGTTGATTTGCATAAATTTCATCACTTGGATTGTGGAGTGTTACTATTAGCTCTGCATAATTGATTGAAATTAATTATTAGTTAGGTGGAAATTGTATTATATCGACCTCTCAATTATGTGTGTTGTCATATGCAGTCTTGTATCCAGATATTTAATTAATATATTGCTGTTTCTTATTTATTTTACTTACAGAGTAATAATCTTCATAAGAAGTATTTCCAATATATACAAAATTTCTTTTTAATAATACTTATATCCACAAAAAGGACAACAACAAGTGCAAATATGTGAATAATATAAAAGCACTAAAGGCTGAAGTATCTGGACAATCTTTTGAAAAGCAAAATAAAAATCCCCAAAACAACTCCTAACAAAATTGCCTTTCATTTCAATTATGTATGTAGTACTAGTTGTAATTCCAAACATAAATGTGTGTCATCCCTAATAGTTCTAAAACTTAATTAATTTAAACTTTTTGACAGTTATTTTAGCAATTATTAAAAAAAATCAGCAAACAACATAACTTAATTGTAAGCTAAATTAAGAGCAAAAGATGTGGCATTCTTTTGCTTGATCGAATTTAATTAAGAGATCAATCAATGCCATAAAAAGATACAAATTGGAAACTAAAAATCAAAAAAGTCACAGTTCAATATCAGAAAATTGAAAATTGCAATGCATACCAAACCAAACAATAAAAATACAAATAACAATAAGTTTTTGTGAATCTGAGAAGAACCTCAACATTTCTAAAATGTAAATTGTACAAAAATGAAAGTATTTGTAACAAAAGATCCCCACTGAATGTGTGTAATTATTTATAAATGTTTAGAAAAATACATAGTTGATTGATTGGTTTTATTTAGTATATATAAATGAAATATTTTTCCAATAAGTTCTTTTATCATAATCATAAGCGCGGGTCAGAGGGAGTGTGTGTGTGTATATGTGTGTTGAATACACAAATCCATGTAAATAAATAAAGAAAAAAAGTTAAGTTTATCAGATTTTAATTAGGTGAATACATGTAATTTCTTAATTAGCAGGCGTACACCAAGAAAATACGAGCAGCACACTGCAGCTTTTCTATAACTATTGCCGAGAAATAAAACTGTAATGTTCCATGTTGAATATTCCCTCATATGAACCGCCTAACAATTACATAAACGCCCATACATAAAACGAGTAAAAGTAATTATTTTCAAAGGACCTTGTTATATGAATTACATTTTAATAGAGTTTTTGCAATAAAATATTCTACCTTCTTTCAGATGCATTTTAACGATTCAGAAGCCAAATTGTTCGAATTCTACTTTTGTATTACGAAAGTTAAAAAGGAGCAACAAGCCTATATTTTTTTTATAAAATTTTTGTACCTGCATTATTGCCATAGGTGTGGAAATATGAAATGTTCCGTAGAAGGTCTTTGATGTTTTTGTAAATCCCTATACTGTAGTCGTTACGACAATGATTTTTTATCTAAAAAGTAATGCTAAGGGCACAGAGGTAAGATAAGATAAGGTTCGGAGCAGCAACATTCGGAGGATATTAACCAAGTGGTAGTAATTCAAAACATTTTATACGCAGAACTAATACAGGGTGGCGCAAAAGAACGTGCATATTTAAAAAATAGATTAAAAAATAAATACAAAAGGTATGGTTAAAATAAATCTGAGACATTGTAGAGTAATAAATGGAGTTTATTTTTTAAAAATAACATCGTCTAAATGTTGACCATCTCTACGACGGCACTCCTCTAACCGCAAACGAAAATTATTGAAAACTTTCTTCAGTAATACTGGTGTAATGGCTGCCATTTCACCACGGGTATTCTCCTTGAGCTGAACGATGTTTCTTGGATTATTACTGTAGACT